>KN469493.1:3941-23049 GCA_000787095.1 Periophthalmodon schlosseri
CTGTTAATGAGCCCCCCCCCACCCGCCCCCCGCTCTCCACTCTTCCACACCTCCTCCTCTGCACTGTCAGACTACCGGTTTATATCTGCTTGTTTTTATGCACAAATAATACTCACAATACGACAAGGTGCGCTAGGTTACAACAACTCGGCTCCTAAACTTTTCAAGAAGACGTTGATGTTTTGATAAAATAATCCTGCTTTGTGCGACAGCGTTTCTAAGCCAAAGACCGTTCTGTCAGTCATTCCTCTAGCCCACGCAAACAACTGCAGACACCAGACTCTTCCAAACCCAACTCGGCCCAATTAGCTAATAGCGCCAAGGGCAACTTCCAGTAGCTTTCCGTCTCCTCTCCTCCGCTCATTATTCGCTCCCCGTCCTGCTGTCTTCTCCGACGATTTTGTGACTTCAAAGTTGGACAAACACCAAAAGAAAAGTGGTTGAGGGGAGGAGGAAAAAAATATCGGAAGCGCACGCCAGGATTTCTCTCCCTGACCTCCAAGTCGCTGTAAACGCTGAGTGAATTGGAATACGAAGCGGCTTTGATGCCATGCCAAGGCTAGGGTTTCTCCGACTGCCCCGTTTCTGTAACAGCGGCTAAATCGATAAACGGAGGTGCATCAGGAGGACCGTTATGGCACCGTTTAGAGCCAAGATGGCCGCCACCGGGTCACTTTACACACACCCGACCTTGGCCCCGGTATGAGGAATGAAATAGGGAATTATATGGTGATCAGAGCCCGGGGAACCTATTGCACTCACTCACTAAATCATAAGTCTTGTTTTATAAGCGGGGGGGATAGTGGCGCTTGGTCAATGGTCCATCTCGTCCCATGAAGCTGAGGTAGGTGCCCTGGCTGCACCCGGGTGGACTTGCCATGTTTTAAGATGATGTTTTTATGGGCAAAGTGAATACGGGAAATATTGTCATGGCGTTTTTATTATGTCTCCAGGCCCGAGTCAGTTTTTACAATTCATAATAAAAAAATGTATTAACATTAGAAGCAGGGGCTAGGCTATGTCTGCTATGCTAAGGTCATGACTGTCGTAAATAGGTTGCCATAGCAAATTAATTGTGAGGTGAAGATGCATTTTTATATAACGCACTACCTAAACGCACTTGCCTGGCCAGCTAAAATCGCACGGATTTACAATACTTTTACAATACGTTTGGGTCTTGAACCATGTCCTTTCTGCCCGTTTTTTTGATGAGCATGAGTGACCAGCGTAGGATGTACATTTTCTTTGCATTAATGTTGAGATTTTTGTTATATTAGTTGTAGTACAAAAAGATTTGAGCTGTTGAAAGTTGAATAAGTACTTCTACGGCTAATTATTGGTTCATTCTGCTGTTTATTTGTTGCAGCTCAGGACTTTTAACGATACTGTCAATTTAAACAATGGTGTAGTGGGATTATCTTGCATTATTGTTATTGTGTCAGTGGCATAAAGTACTTTCAATATTATCGTTTATCGCAGTATTTCTCTGTAGCGATATATCGAGCTTCGAAATTTGTTATCGTGACAGGCCTAGACAAGCACATTAACCAATCAGAGAAACGCATGGTCCGTTTGCGTCAAAATAAACATAGCAAATTATGAGTAAAATGAAAAAAAATAACACAAAGGACTGAGAAACAGCGTAGATTTCTGCAGAAGCTCTGAACTCTAAAATTTATCTCAGGTCAAAGAAGTTAGAGCTATGTTTTGTTCCAAATGATACGTGAATTTTCTTCCGCATTTTAGAGACACATGCTACAAATTTGGCACGTCACAAGTAAGGACGGCTGTTTGACGCACCTTATGGTCTAGTTCTAGATCCTTCTGCATTCAAACAGAAAGTAAGAACGAGGGGCAGGTGAAGTATTAAACTCACTACCTTCCAATATCATCCCATTTGAAGGCACATTACGAAGGGACATGGACGACTGACCAAGCATTAGCGAATTACACCTTAAGATGAGAACACGGCGTAATTACATCAAACGCAGTCAACTTTGTCCAAAAACATCTCGTAATGGTTCGCCTAAGTAACAGCAGCAATCTCCGGACACCACTAAAGACATGATAAGTGAATCATTTGCTTCAGAGATTCCTGTAGCCGCTCTAGATTATGACACGCAATACACTTAGCCATTTATCATCGAGCAATCTGGTGATGTCATCCGGGTGAGACATTCTTCAGGTGACGCCAGCGGGAGAGCGTGAAGACAGCTTGATATATGTCCGACTCTGCACTTTCTGCTCAATGGGAACGATTTAAACATGTAACAAAAGTGATTTAGCGCCACGGTTGGTTTTATGTGCAAAAACGAGGTGATTTCACAATGACTTCATACGGGAAGGAGACACTTCGGGCTGCGAGGAAATTATACAACAGACTATATAAATTTTTAAAGTTTCGACCTTGTACTAAACGGGTTTTATGTTGGTTGCACATGTGATCTGAGGAGCCAACCAATGCATGTATAGAGATTCCCACACATAGGTTATACTTTATATACTTTTTATGACAATATATTTCTGAAACCAGTATACCACCACCACTGATGGAACCTACGTGATGTTCTCAACAATCAGACACTTGTGTGGAGGTGTAAGGTCCAAGGTAGAGGAGAAGCAAGTTCCATTGTTAGTATATGTATAGTATATGGGTTATTACTGTTCTAAATATCCAATGGTCTATGTGCAATAAACCTGAGTAATTACAATTTTAAATCTGAATGGGCTGAAAGAAACCAAGATATGTAAATAAAATGAATACAAATAAAATAAAGTAAAAGCGATGCTGACGGATAATGTGTGTTGTCTCTGACCTCTGATTGACCTCGCCTTTTTTATATTAGTTGAGATACAAACCAAAGTACTATCATGACTGTATTACTTCAATATATCTACGTATATATTCCTTCAGAAACGCAAACTTCAGCAGCCAATATTAAAATGCACACAGCCTCTCCTCCCACACCAACCCCCGAGCCCCCATGTGAAATTGTCCGATATTAAAAGTAAATTCTTCACGCTTTTCAACAGAAACTTTTGCGTCTAGAATTGGTATGTTTTTCTTTTGGATATATATATTTTTTCTCAACGCCAAATGACCTTAGACCATCATAATTAATGCAGTATCCAGACAGTCCAGTGCTTGGGGGGCTCGATAGTACGAACTCCTCATCAATAAGACATCGACGAACCTTAAGACTACGGTTCAGCTAATGTTCACTAAGGGCTGTGGCAAAAGGTGTAGGGTGCTGATTTCCAGTCTAAAGGCAGCACCCTAGGGCACTTATTGGAGGAGAGAGAGCAGTGGCACTTTGGAGCAGACTAGGGGAGGAAAGTTGGTCCGAATAACCAATGATGCATCCTGAAAACCAATTATGTTTTGCCACCTCGGCTGCTCTACCCGTCTGCCACGGACTGGACTGTGAATATGGGTTGGGCTGGAGGAAGACCATTATGTCCAGGCTAAAAGATATTTTTCCATCTTCGCTCTCAATGCCTTCCACTGGCTTCCAATTTGAATCTAACTGTACGGGGTTTCTAAATATACAAATGGGAAAGCTATTGGAATTCAAGAATGAAATGCTTTTTTTATATTTCTTTTGCAAAATATTGAGTAACGTGGTGTTTGAATTGGCTGCGAGCTGGTAACTAGTCGCCACTCAAGCCGTTCGTACAAATGCGCTTTCGCTATGGCTGGGTGAAAATGTATAGATTTTTTGGGCTTTTATTTTCCTGAACAGAAACAATAGTCACTGCCATTTAACCAAAATGTTCAAATTTCTTCCTCTTTAGGCTGTACTCTTCTCCAAATCACATATTCGTACTGACAGAGGATTTTGAAATGAATCTCGATCTCAAATAAAATTAGATTAACACTCACTTGTCACAATCTTTTCTGTCCAGTCTATCATCACCAGAGCAGCAAAAATCATCAGCCTCCTCAATCTCTCCAGCCTCTCCATCTCCTCTTCATCATCACATCATAATCATTCATCACAAGTGGAGACTTACTTTCCCAAACTAGACTATCACACTCTTCCTTCATCTCGTCACTGAGGTTTAAACCCGCTCGTATCTAAGTACCTACCTGTATCTGCGTATTTATTGAACCAATTCTCACGACCTCACAAATGGGTCTGATGAGAATAAGATGTAAACTAATACTGACATTTCTTTACGGAAAGCACTTTGTTAGAAGGGACTGCAACTTAAGACGAGATTGTACTTGAATGAAAGTTGGAAATGTTGACAGACCAAAAATAAACAAATTGGGTGACATGACATTAGCTCAGATGGTATTGGAGTGTTTGTTCACTGATCCAAAGGCTGGCGGTTACATGATAAACATAATGGGTTGAGGGGTCAGATCCACTGATTGGCGGCGCGATTCCAGCTCCAAACAGAAGGATGCTGTTGTTGTGTCCTTGGGCAAGACACTTAACCCACCTCGCGCCTCGTGTCTGCGTACACTGGTGTATGAATGTTTGCGTGGATGGGTAAGCGGTTCCTTGATGTAAAGCGCTTTGAGTGTCTACAAGGTGGAAAAGCGCTACATAAAAATGTGATCGTTTACCAAATTTTTTTTTTTTTGATCAAAAACTTTAAATCTGCAATAAACACAAGCTTTTTTTGCAACTATGGAACAAAAGGAAAAACAAAAACAGCACAAGGGATAATCCTCCCCATGATCCTGCTTCAAGATTTGTAGAAAAGGCTCCACTGCTACTACTTGCCCCTGAAAAATTCATGGATGGGAACTATAATTATGGCGCATTGAGATCCAAAATGCTTCAACCACGTCAATTAGAATAAAAATCATATATCCTAATGTGTACGTATTCAAATGTTCTGTGTGTGTGTGTGTGTGTGTGTGTGCGTGGTTTCTTCTATTTCTTCATAATTAAAAGAAACCAGATCTACCCAGCTTACTGTGTTGTAAAATGCCACACCTGACTCGCTCCTGTCAGCTCTTCCTCTCCTCTTCTTCTCCTCATTCTCTCCTCTAACACACGGCGACATGCTGAGAACATATCCGCTTATCAAAAATAAAAGGCCGCTTTAATATTTGAGAAAGACTTCCCGGTGGCTCAGACATCTTTAATGCACACCGAGCGCCGCTGACTAAAATAATGATCATCAAAATTATCATACTAATTGATATCACCACTTGGGTATATTAATTTTACAGCCTATGGTCTATTGAAAATGATGGCATACTGTTTGGCTCCTAGCCCAGACTTTCAAGTCAAAGGATTTTATGCTATATTTATATAGCTCTATAGGTTATTGTAATTATGTGTAAAATTGTCCCTTCAAAATCCACCAGGCTTAAAATTGACAGTAATCCCATGCAAATATATTATCATTATAACTACACATTACTATTTTGACTATTAAATTGTCTAGATGTTTGGGTACAAGGAAATCTAGTTATTAATTACTAATTTGCATAAACCACAGCCTTGTCCCGATTTAATGTAGTTATGATATATATAGGACGACAGTAGCTCAGTTGATACAGTGTTTGCCCACTGAAGGCTGGTGGTTCGAATCCCGCTCTCGACATAAACATCATTGGTAGAGCGGTCAGATCCACTGATCCACAGGTTGGCAGTGCGATTCCTGCTCCCACAGATGAATGCTGTGGTTGTGTCCTTGGGTAAGACACTTAACCCGGCTCGCCCCAGTGTCTGCTTACACTGGTGTGTGAATGTGTGTGTGAATGGGTGAGTGGTTACTTGATGTAAAGCACTTTGAATGCGTTGAAGGTGGAAAAGCGCTATATAAAAATGTGATTTTATTATTGGTTTTGCATATCACTATCAAATGATTAATAACTACACAATTCTAATACATTAAATAGCATTAGTTGTGTGTTTATAAGCATCCATAAGGCGCAACAATTGGAAATGGCCTAAAAATGCTCACAAAACACAAACTAATGCTTATTAAGGCCTATAAATAGCTAAGTAAAGATCTCTATTTACAGTGGTGGAACGTAACAAAGTAAAAGTAGTAAAGTACTGTACTTAAGTATAATTTTTAGGTATCTGTACTTTTAAAGTGGATACTTTTTACTTTTACTTCACTACATTTGAGAGCAGTTATCTGTACTTTCTACTTATCTGTACTTTAAAGTGGATACTTTTTACTTTTACTTCACTACATTTGAGAGCAGTTATCTGTACTTTCTACTCCACTACATTTTGAACTGGACTGAAAGAAAAAAAGTTATTTTTATTATTGTTTGAGACCTGTTGAAAAGGCTGAGGGTTTATTCTTAACACGTTCATAATTTGAGCAAACAAAAATATACAAATAAAAACAACTAGAAAGAACTTTGATTCAATTGTTTCTGTTGAACAAAATCTAGCACAAATCTTTATCAAAATCAAATCTGAAGCTTTATTAGATCTCAAAATCTACATGAAATACTTTTACTTTTTACTCTTTAAGTATGTTTTTAAACAGGTACTTTATGAAATACTTTACTTTTTACTCTTTAAGTATGTTTTTAAACAGGTACTTTAATACTTTTACTTTTTAGATTTTATTCTTGTGATACTTTTACTTTTACATGCGTATTTCTTTGCTCCAGTATCTGTACTTTTACTTAAGCAACAAAATTGAGTACTTCTTCCTTCACTGTCTATTTAAACCATGACTAACTATTTTCATTCAAATGCTTCAAACAAAACCTTTGAGTGAGTGCGTGGACTTCTTCACTTTATACAGTCATAACAGCGTCTCCGTGCACAGTATATTCCCTGCATCTTCCCTGACCATAATTAAACCAATTTCCTTTGCCGTGTCCACAGCAATCAGTATATTTGTATCAGTTACACCTCTCTTTCTCTAACCTCTCCCCCTCTTCCTCTCTGCCCTCTTCCTCTCTCCCCTCTTCCTCTGCACGCACGCCCAGCCTGACACATGGAAGTCAATTAGGCGTAATCGCTGTGAAATTACACACCAGTGGTACGGCAGTTAGCGCGCGTACAGGGGGAGCGCGGCTGAAGGTTATCACAGTGCCGTCATTAGCTCTTATGGGATAACACAGTGGTGGATGTAACGCAGGGGAGAGGAGGAAGTGGGCGGGGCCATGGGGAGTGAGTCAAACCCTGGTAATAGATGCAGTGGCGGAAAGTAACAAAGTACAAGGAGAAAAGTGCTGTATTTAAGTAGAATTTTTAAGTAGTTGTACTTTACTTAAATCAGTTTTACGGTGGATACTTTTTACTTTTACTTCACTACATTTGAGAGCAGGTATATGTACGTCCTACTGCACTACATTTTTGAACAGGAGTGAAAAGTAAAAAGTACTTTTCATATGATTTGAGGGTTATTTTTACCGTGTTCGTGGTAACATTCTGACTAAAGTTTTTGAGTTCAAGCTTCAGCTTTGAGCAAACAAAAATAAATGCACAAAGTTCCAAAAAAATTAAGAAATTGCTACTTCGTATTGCTATTGCTGACCAAAATATGTATCATTTTTGAATTGATATCATTACATTTAACACTTTCACAAATTAACAGCACTTTATCAAAATCTGTGGGAAATGCTTTTACTTTTTACTCTTCAAGTACATTTTTAAACGGGTACTTAAATACTTTTACTTAAGTCGATATTTTTCATGTGATACTTTTACTTGCATAACTTTGTGCCTCTATCTGTACTTTCACCACTGAATAGATGTAATAGTATATGTACATGGTCGGTGATACTTCCGCTGATCAGATTTTCTATGACAATAATGCATGATAGTTTTTGGTGGACAAAGTAACGAAGTAAAAGTAGTAAAGTACGGTAGTTAAGTAAAATTTTAGGTATCTGTACTTTATGTAAGTGAATTTTAAAATGGATACTGGATAGAAGGCATCTGTACTTTCTACTCCATTACATTTTTGAATATAATCAGCACAAACAGACATTGTACCGTTTGATGATCTATGGATCATTTTAAGTGCTACAGGTCTCAGTTATCCAGTGCACCGTATGTTAAAATATCAAATGGAGGTCATATATAACTTATATAATGGCCTATATAACTTTTTCACAGGGAGAATCCAAAGAAATGCCCAAACTGAAAAGTCAGATTTGGATTAATGTCCTTTGCCAGTGGCTTTGTTACTGAATAAATACACCACATTTAAGTCTATATATTGTTATATCACTTAACCATTGTTCTGACAGAGAAAATGTCAAAAAATGTTTGTGCCAGTTGCTCAGTACGATAGATATTAACCATAAACCAGCTCAAAACATCTGTATTCTGACAGCTAATAAAATAACAAATTCTACCAAAACATAATGATTTGCCCTTCAAACTCTGGTCCATTCAGAACGCTGTGATGTCATGTGAATTGGACCCATAAAATAATGCTTACAGTGTATTTGAGGCCATCTTGACAGCATAAAACCGGGTTAGTACAGCCTGTGTTTTCTCATCTTGTATTGACTACTGAAACTATTTCCCATGAGGCAGCACTGCACAATGTTATAGCATTATGTCATGGAGCCAAGCTTGACTGATGCAATAAAGTGTCTTAATACAATCAAATCATTTCTACAGTATTATTGTGCACAGGGAAATAAGATCACATGGCATGACATCATATAAATTGCCTATTTTTGCTTACACAATTAACAATTAGGCATCTGAACATGCTGTGATATTAAAGGTGCCCTACGGAACTTTTCTAAGTGGGGGGTACAGCACAGGCTTGTCTCCATGATCACAGTGGTCAATGGTGACATTTTCATATAGCACTTTTCCACCTTCAAGGATTACACCAGTGTACGCAGACACTAGGGGCGAGGTGGGTTAAGTGTCTTGTCCAAGAACACAACAACAGCATTCATCTGTGGGAGCTGGAATTGCACCGCCAACCTGTGGGTCAGTGAATCTGACCGCTCAACCAATGACGGTGGCAAGAGCGGGATTCGAAACACCAACCTTTGTATCAGGAGATGTTATTTCTTACAAATTCTTACTAGAATGTCCCACGGTATAAGTCATTAAACTTATTTAGCTTGTGTTTATTCAATTGCAGGTTTTTATTTCTTCTTACTATGAGTGTGGGCTTGCCTCTCTACAGATCTGACCTGTAACTTGGCTAAACGGTGCCACCTGCTTGGAAATAGATGGCTCCAGGCAAAGCAATCTTCTCCACCAGAAAAGTAGTCTACCTATAATAAATGTGTTGTTGTCAGTATATAGAAGTATCAGTTCAATCTCTAATAAAATAAGCTGGTACATTGTGTAAGCACCACCAAAAATATCTCATTTCACACTTCTTATTAAATTTCCTCATAGGTGATATGATTTTACATGATTATTAATGCATAAAATTATTTCTCACAATTAGCCCGGACATTTTAGCGTTCAATTAAAATGCAAACCTCCGAGTGTCAGTTAAATATACAGCTGTGACATGCTTCATCCTTACATGACACCATTCATTATTCATGATGTTAATTAACACTGCTATATGAGCCTATATGAGTGTGTGTGTGTGTGTGTGTGTGTGTGTGCGTGTGAGAGAGAGAAAGAGAGAGACTGCCTCAACTGCACCGGGTCCACTCTGTATGGGGTATGGCTGTAATTAGCTTGATTGCTCTCCCCAGTATTCTGTATGTTTTAAATGAATTTTGCAAACTTACAACAAGAGTTCACAATGTTATTTGTGTTGGCTTAGAAGTCGAAGTACATTTACCAACTTATGTTTCTGAATACTGTTTGGATCGCAAATGGTAAATGGTCACATCTACATTTAGACACTAAGAGCGAGGTGGGTTAAGTGTCTTGTCCAAGGACACAACGACAGCATTCATCTGCGGGAGCTGGAATCACCCCGTCAACCTGTGGGTCAGTGGACAAACAGTACCAACTGAGCTACTGTGTTGCATAAAAACACATTTGTCATTTTGTCTGAAAAAGAAAAAAAAAGAAAAGAAAAATATTATGTTGAACCATAGTCGTGTTGCGTATTGGGTCCACAGACTCACCACATTTTTGTTACATGTGGATAACCCCAGTAATTTCAAAAATATCAACTATAAAACATTTGCGCTTTTCCACCTTCAGGGCACTCAGAGCGCTTCACATTACATTTACGGAACCACTCGCCCATTCAGACACACGTTCATGCACCAGTGTACGCAGACACTCCGGGCGAGGTGGGTGAAGTGTCTTGCCCAAGGACACAACGACACCATTCAACTGTGGGAGCTAAAATCACACCACCAACCTATGGGTCAACGGATCTGACCGCTCAACCAATGATGTTTATGTCCAGAGCGGGATTTGAACTGCCAACCTTTGGATCAGTGGACAAACAATCTACCAACTGAGCTACTTTTGCCCATCGCACAGTGAAAAGGCCATGTGACCCGTTACAATATATAAACATGCCTGAAAAATCATTGCTCTGCTTTGTAAATCCTATTCAAAATAATCTACATCACCAATCAACACACCGTCTAAATCGATACACTCAGTAACTGCTTATTGATATCCAGTTGTTGTTAGCTCCTGGTCATTAGCGTTAGCTGTGTGCTGCGTTCTGATTGGCCGGTCCCTCTTACCTGTTTGTCAGTGAGGGCGTAGAGGTACTGGTGGTCCGGGCTGAACAGCAGGTCTCTGAGGATGGGGCTGCCGTCGCTCACGACCACGTTCTCGTACAGCAAGGCCGACTGCACCACCGAGTTCACCAGCAGCTGGGAGGGGACAAGAAAATGGCGGTATTAGTATAGCTCTTCTAAAAAGGCATATACAAGGTGGTATAATGTGAACAGCCTCAACAGCTATAATGATAATAATGCATTACACTTATATAGCGATTTTCATGACACTCAAAGACGCTTCGCACGGTTCAAGACAGACAGAACACAAATGAAAGAAACAGAACGGAACAGGCGAGTTTTCAGGGCTTGAAGATGGTGAGTGCGGATGAGTCTCTGATGTGTTTGGGCAGGGAGTTCCAGAGGGTGGGGGCAGAAGTGGAGAAGGCCCCGCCCCCCAGGTCTTATGTTTAGTCCTGATGGGGGAGACAAGAAGTTGGCATCAGCTGATCGGAGAGCACGGGTGGGTGTGTGGTGGAGCTCACGGGGGTCAGGTTATAGAGGGGAGCCAGTGGCAGTGTAGCTATGTTTCTGAAATATCTTGAACGTAATTTCTGTTTCATAAAAAGTGCAATACATCTAAGGTGCTATAACAGTTACTAATATGCAACTTGGTGGTGTTTTAATCATTTCTTTCAAGATGGCTAAACTTAATAACGATTCATATTCGATCTCGTCAGATCAGCCGGGCCTGGTTAGTACTTGGATGGGAGACCACTGGGAATACCAAGTGCCACAGTGGGGTAGCAGTGACTTAGCTAACATAGCTAACCTGTCCATTCTGTGTAATATAGGGCCTTTAAAATTACTTCACTAGGGACAACACGTATATGCCTTTGAACAGTACAAGAGGCCAAACTAGAAGACCTGTCTCCTCCTAGATTGATTCCATGTCATCCTGCCAAGTCTAACCACTCTGCCACTGAGCGCTCCCGCTATATTTCAAAACTAGCAAAACATAGCGAGTCCTCAAACTAACCTAATTTTCCCCTATCCATCATCAGCAGTGTTTGTCTTGGAAACAACCCTATCACCAGTTGTGTGGATATTATAAATCAGGAGCAGTGTTTTGATAATGCCTTTGTGAGCAGATGCTTCATTAAAAGACAGATGCCGTTCTGACTTTTGTCTTTGTTCTCTATAACATCCACTGCATACAAGTCAAGTGCTCAGACAAACCTGCTCTGAGTTCCCCAGCAGGAGGCTAAAACCCCGGATTTCACGCTTTGAAGAGGGAGCCGCGGATATTGACATTTGTGTTTACAAGAGACAGTGGGAGAGATCAAGGTAGGGGGTCCTGGAGGGGCCAAAATAGGACACCCACTCGGTACTTAGATTAGTACGCCTTTTAGAAGTGTTAGCGTTATGCCATTACATCAGCTGGCATGTGTGAAGCTAGCAACAGTTTGAGGTTAAGGCGCACATGTTTTCCTTATTATGAATGATTTTGGTGGGATCCAATATATTAATCATAAATGTACAGCAGTCAAGTGTAAGATGGAGAAGAACAGTTGGAAAAAGTTAAAAGTGTACAATGTAACTTTTCTGATAGAAGCTTCGACACCTGGGATCACCCAAGTTATTACTTTGCCTGGAATGTTCCACAGTCTGGCAAAAATGTGTCTGTCTTCAAGTTACAGGGAGTTACAGACAAGAATGCATTATTATACTATGAAACATTCCAGGTAAAGTAATAACATTTCTATGGCGACAAGCATCTTGCAGACTTTTCAGAAAAGTTGCATAGTGCTTTTAACTAATAGATATAGATAGAATAGATATTTCCATTCAGTAATTAATAAGTATTGCGTATATTCGATGAGTTTTGGCCAATCTGCTGCCCATATCTAAGTCCAATTCTAACCTTTTTTATTCAGATTTTTATGTATTTTAGCAAAAAATAGACAAATTAGTATCCATATGCACTAGAACAGAAGACTTTTCACACCAAGTACCACCTAAGAAAATATCTGGCTTTCTGTGTACAATCAGATCTAACCTGCAGTAGGACTATTCCAGGCCAAAACTGGGGTCAAACCGTGGATTTATAATAAGAACTGGATAAGACACTCCCCCTCTGTCCCCATGCGAGCTCGCTTAGTGGCCCTTCCATAGGTACTGCAGCTCCCAGGGGCGCTGGCCCAGAAAGAATTCTCCCTTAGAGCACAATGCATTTTTTGGGAACAGCTTTCACAAAGGTTGGATTTTGTATGGACATGAACTTTTAAGAATGTTTAAATCCTCAAACTATCTAAAAGTTGGCTTTGTAAGATTTAGCCAAGCCCCAGTGTGAGCCCGTGCTAGCTCCGCTCTGGCAGCTATCGCTCTGATTGGTCAGAACTGATCACGTGGTGCACATTTCTGTCGTCGCACGTTGGGCGGTGCTAGCCCAGTGTTCAGGAAGTAATACAGAAAAGAAAAAATCATTTGTGGCATTTCGTGCCAATGAGCACAGGCCATTGAAGTAAGTAAGTAAGTAAGTAAGTAAGTGAGTAAGTGAGTGAGTAAGTGAATAAATAAATATGCAAATAAGTAAAACTATAAAATACATTGTAATTAAGTGAGTGAGTAAGTGAATAAATAAATATGCAAATAAGTAAAACTATAAAATACATTGTAATCCAGTACCATAATAATCCGCGAATACAATCACTGCATCACTCACTATATTATACTTGTACAAGTGGCACTTTTCCAAATGGCTCTCAGTTGATTAGCATTGTACAGAAGTGTGCTCATTACAGATAATTAACTGCATCTCCACTCGTCAGCCAGAACACATGCTAGGCTCCCAATAAGAAGTGCTCCTATGTGAATGAATGCAAATGTATGGAGAGAATGGTCTGCATTTATCAAACTGATCTGTGCAAGGCAAGTTGTATATCATGTAGTAACCATAAAACTGTAAACACTTTAGTACTGCTGTGATGTTGCTCAACAGGAACAATTAAGATGAGTAGCAGATAATCAAAGGGTATAGTGACGTAATAGTACACAAAATATTCAAGATTCAAGATTACAATATAAAACTAAGAGATTACAATTAGAGAGATTATGATACAAAACTTAAAGGTGTGTATATTGATGTCCATGGAACCATTGTTCTTTTGTCTGGAATGTTCTACAAAATGGCATAAATCTTACAAGCAAGAAACTCCACCAAAGTATTTTTGGCAAAACAAATGCAATCAATATAATTAAGTTTATGCTATACCATTTATTCCGAACAAAGCAATAACAATAAAAAGGTGACAGATCCTCCACCAGAAATGTTACCAAGGGTCTTTAATCTTGGTCGGATAAAAAACTAGAAACTACAAGTCAAAATAGGTTTAGGTCTTTTTGCCTTAAACCACTTTAGTTTAGGCTAGTGACATTTATCCTATGCCCAGAGGCAATTTTATAAGTTTCAAAGTAACGGCCAAAAGGCAGCCCTGGATCCATGAACCCAGAGGTAAGGAACCATCATCACTGTAATTATGCTATATTCATTCCTACATAAAACAACACATCCATGTATTTGAACTTTAGGTGAACCCCTGAACAATGTTTATCTCATAGGATGTAATTGTGGATGTTTTATACTGTGTACCCCATTATGTTATTATGTTTTTTTTTATGTTATTATGTTTTTTTATGCAAATTTGTGATTTTTAAAAATTGATCTTATTTTATTTTTGTGTGTGTGTGCAACGATAGTATCCATGTGTGGGAGCTGAAATCGTACTGCCAACCTGTGGGTCAGTAGATCTGGCCGCTCAACCAATGACGTTTATGTCGAAAACGGGACTCAAACCGCCGACCTTTGCATCAATGTACAAACACTTTACCAACTGAGCTACTGTCGCAAACTTAGATTGAAAAAACAAAAAAAAGAAAAGAAAAAGAAAGATCATATCGCCACGTTTCATCCTATGGACTAAATCCTCTGTTTACATCACCTATAGATTTTCTTCTACCCCACTCTTGACACTTTTACAGTCCGTCAAACCCGACCACGCTGTGAACACTGACCCCTGCTGCCCTGGAGTGGCATCCTCTGCTGCTTGCCCCGTCTCCCCGTTCGTAGCCGCACATTTCACTTACACTCTGACACTTGTGGACGAAAAGTTTGTTCGGCCCCCACGCCCTCCCGGCTGTGTGGAGCTGTGTGGAGTTGTTCCTGCCTGCAGCTCAGAGTAAAGGGCAGCTGGGGTGGGATTCGGGTCAGCCAACACACAGGGGGGCGCCAGACTGAGGCAGGTGACTGGACAAGTGCCATGTAGCCTCCAGCGTTTAGCTCTATCAGTGAGACCTGCGTTATGAAAGTTATGAAAAATGCCGCTCGCTAAAGACACAAAGTTTAGTTGGTCGACCTACTTTCTATTCTTTTTTGTAGAGTGAAGTAGCCATTTGAGCATTTATCAGTTTACATTTCTGTTCAGGGAAGGGTTGTCAAAAGTATTAAAACTACCATCGAAACTAGATACTCATTTGAGCCGGTATTGACACTAAAAAAGTCACATTCACAGGACAGAAATGAACCTTTCTTGAATAGTTTTAGAATGATCTTGAGCTGTATCAGAACAAGTATAAGACACATAGACTAGTACACGCCCATGGACCACTATGGAACCTACAACTACACAGAACTACACAGATATAAGGCCACATGGGAATATAAAAGAAAGTGCTATTATTTAAGGTTTAAAACCACCTTCTATTGTCTAAAGAATTGTGGTATCAGAATCGGTATTGAGTATCGAGTCTATTCCTTAGTATCGAGACAACAGGGTGCATGCATCTGACGAATCCTAATTATAGTGGCAACATATGAAAAACGTCTTTCTAAATAGCATATCTATTTTCTTGTTTTATTTATTCCAGGTAGTGTTGTCACGATACTAAAAGTCCAGTCGATTTCGATACTAAGGAATAGACTCGATACTCAATACCGATTCCGATTCCACGATGATAATAAAAAATACTCTTTCTTTAGACACCAGAATGTGATTTTCGACCAAATTGTCCCACAAACTAGAGTAACTATTTCTTTCATTAAGTACATTGCTGAATCCACAACTGCAGCATTTAGCACATTGCATATTTGTACTTTGAAGACACCTTCATCTTTCACCTGGCGCAATGGCCAATAGATGGGCGGTTATTCTCACTATTATGCAAATTCACTCAGCTATTGGAGCCTTTTTAGTCTGGCCTTGAGATAACCCCAACTCCACACCATATTTTAGTCCCATTTATTCTGTATTAGCAGTCTAGGGAGTGGACTTCCATGTGTTTATCTTGCTGCTCTACCTGCGGGACCTGCCTCCATAAATCGGCTTCCTCCTCCCTGTGTCTGCTCCGTAAATCCAGGGCCATAAAAGTGAGACATCGGGGCATCTGGAACTTTTTTATGCTTGCATTCATCCACCCTCTCTCCACTCTCTTTCTCTTCTCCCTTCTTTCTCTGGCAGCATGGAACTTATTAGCAAAGTGTCCGGGCTCGGAGATGAAAAGGTCCCCGCGCTCGCTCTGCAAAGGCTGGATGTTTTAAGAGGTGCTTATTAAATATGCTTTTACTGCCGCTCCTGGGACAGTTATTAAGGCTAAAAAAAAACTCACGACTTTGATGTTAGTGACAGCTTAGGACTCATTAAAGCACACTGTTATTCCACTGATTAGTTTACCTCTTCGCAGCAGACAATCATACATATTTTCATATTTCCCGATGGCGCCGGTCTCCAATGAGAGAAGCTAACACTAATCGCTGCCATTTGCATTCAAATTATCTGCCAATCAGTGAGTTACAAAACACAGTGTTTGTATGGAAGGAGTGACTAATCAATCTAGTCACTGTCACTCCAACAGAATGGGAAATAACGCAGTCATCATGTGATTTAAATGTGCTATTTTGAGTTTAGCTAACAATGACGATTAGCAGTCATTCAGTTTATAATGAAGCCGGTTGTAGTAGTCGTATGCTCCTGCCACAGTGTCAAAGAAACAAAATGGTTACTAGGCAGAAATAATGCAGCAGGGTAGACGAAAAAAGGGTCGGATCTTGAAAGAAAGTAACTTAATATATTTTTTCTATGTCATTCCGTGCCTTGCCTAGCTTGTGATTGAGCTTGTGATTGATTCTGCAATACCAACAGCTTGGCTGGCAGTGTGACAGCTTCAGCCAGTGCATAATCTTGTTGTATCCTTGAGCAAGACACTTCACTTTCCTTTCTCAAGTATGAATGTTGTGCATGAGTGAGAGATTGGTCATACTTTAACAAGCTGTTGGTGCAGGTTGCTGGTAACTGCTACTAATCTACACTTCTGTTGTTACTGATATTTTCGGTTAAACAGGAATTCTATTAATTATACAAAAAAAATAAAAAAAGATTATTATTACTATATAATGGAGGTTAGTGAAGCTCTGTTTCATGTATGACGTTTCCAGTCCCAAACAAACCCCTGCATACACGTCTTGCCATGTCCGACTTGTTAGTAACCCTTTGAACATTTATCTGATGCTCTTTTCCGTTCTGACGTGAGTGAGGCTAACGCGCTAACGTCACTGGCGCGCTTAAGGCCAGTATCATAAAGCACACATCATGGCTGCTCCGACCTCTGAGTGAAGGGACAATCTACCGGTCCACCTTGAGTCCTCAGCCCCACAGAGACAGCTGCGAGAGGGGGCAGGGAGGGAGGAGTTGACTCTAGTGTGCTGGAAGTCCTCAGAAACTAAACTTTTGGAAAGACTCTTGTTCGTTTACCCTTGTCTTAGCGCTAGCCTGTGTGTTGCGTCCCTTCTTTTGTCCCCCACTGTTCTCCTGGGACCACACTCATTACCAAACAATGCCACTAAAACCAAGGACGTTCTCACAAAAGCCACACAAACTGTGGACAAGAACAAGCAGCTCATGTACTTCTTAAATTAAGCTCCGCCAGCCTCGAAAAATCCTGTATATGCACTAATTATATAGACTAATATAAACTTGATAGACTTGTAAAAGGTGAGGCCAATTTTTTGGTGAGGAAAGCTTGGCATACTGCATCCAAAGTTGGTATTATCGATCTAGATTTGAACTAAACTCCTTGGTCAGCAGTATACGTATAAAACCAGGATGGAATCTAATAAGGCCCATATTTGCAAACTCTTGCAAAAGATAGTACCTTTCGGAATCAAACCCAAGACATTTTTGTTCATGGTATCACGCTGAGTTATATGGGCACTTGATTCACAGGATGCCCTCCCTAAAATATAGTAAGCCTCAATGCGTTAAAAAGACGCATCTTCAACGTTCAATGGAGCAGTTGCTAAAATATTTCTAGGTATACACAAAACATAAACACTCAGGCTATACAATTTTAGACTTAACTGACCCATAAAATGTAGAAGGTTGTGATGAGATTAGACTTAGCACAGTATATTCATATGTATAGGTGCAGTGAGTGATTTCCAATAAGGGTTACTCCACATTATGGCATTAAACAGCACCCCCAGGCCAACTTACAGACCAGATCTGTGTAGCGGCGACGTCACTCACATTCAGAATGCATGTTTTACGGTATTTCTGACCAATAAAAACACCTATAATGAAAGATATACATTTCATGCCATACAGTGGAGCATTAGGCAAAGCAATAAAGACTCCATGGAAACAAGCGTATCCGCCACCAGCAAAGTTACGCAGTGCACCTTTAAGGCATCTTTTGTTATAAAAGTTAAACAAAATGGAGTGAAATTTTGTATTCAACATTTATATCCACGAGTTGTGTTTTGTTTCTATCACACATGTTTGAGTTACCCTTTATTATTAGTCTGTCTACATCTTCAAAGCTCAAAATGGTCTGTTCCACCTTGTGATGTCATGAAGCGGTAGTGTTCAAGTTAACAGCTACGTTTTACCTTTTGTTCAGTAGAGATGGCGATTCCGGGACTGAAATTATCCAAATGATTCTAGTGAAGGTGTATGGAGTTTAAAATCACAGTGGAGCACTTCCTGTATTACCACACGACATCACAAGGTTGAACATAGTATTTTCTGTTTGAGAGAGAATTCTAGATATGCAGGGTTTGTGTTAAAAATGTGTGAATGAAACCAAACACAACTCCAGGTACGTTTGTGATGAGGAAACAACATTATAACGTAGATCAGAAAATAGCGTAACATGGGCCCTTTAAGTTAAACTACATCACCCATCATGCATCACACACCAACACACCATTACAGACCAATAGTAAATGGCACTGGCTGTGTTCTAACCAGTATGGGGGCGTATACGGGGGAGGACAATGTAATAAAAGTGAACAAAAGAAGTAATGAGATTTCTGTGGAGTTTTGCTGTGATTAATGCCACATCTAGGTTCGCCGTGCGGTCACACCTATGGGTCAGGTGCTCGGGTTCATACAAACACACAGCATGTATCGCTCCTGTGTTATCCTCCAAAGAATCATTTCTCCTCATCACATTTCATCACAGGCTTAAACTATACGCACTATTTTTCTT
>KN469494.1:530-32182 GCA_000787095.1 Periophthalmodon schlosseri
AAAATGTTCGATTAACCCGCTCTACGTGATCCTGGTGTTTTTATTTCGCTATTGAGTCCGTAAATCAAGATATGAACGATTAACTTCATTTGACTGGAGCCGAACGCTAAAGGTGACCTCACTCTCGCTTAGTCCACTTCTTTATACAGTCTATGGTTGTGTACAAACTCTGCTGTCACAAGTAACAAATGATTCCTTATCTAAAGCTTTTACTATCAGCTTTTATAGTGTAGCGAGACTGTTTATTTTTTTTTCACGGTTGAGCAATCGTAATAAAGTCAAGGTATTAATGTTCAATACTATGGTAATTAGGGTAACGCGATAACATCTCCATGGAGACAACCAGGTCCGGACCCGTCACCAAAAAGTTACGCAAGTTTGACAAGTTTCATATGATTCCGCTAAAACGTTTTACTTTCCATCGCGTGCTTTTACTGGGGCACGTCGGCCAAGTCAAACTGCACTGGTGAAGACAAACATGGAGCAAGGTTAAATTTCTCAAACTCAAGTTGTAAGTGCGATTTCAGTTCATTCTTGTCCTTGGGCAAGACACTAAACCAGCTCCAGTCTTGCTTTTCTTAGTTTAAGGGACCTGGAGTTGTGTTTTGTTTCATTCGCACATGTTTAACGCACAAACTCTGCATATTTAGGCTGAGTTCTTCTCTCAAACTGAAAACACTCTGTTCCACTTTGTGATGTAATGTGGTAATACAGGAAGTGCTCCACTGTGTTTTTCAATCTTCACTAGAATCAGTTGATGATTTCAGCCCTGGAATTGCCGATCTCTACTGAACTAAAGGTAAAATGTAGCTGTTAACGTGAAAACTACCACTTCATGACATCACAAGGTGGAACAGAGCATTTTGAGCTTTGGAGATGTAGACAGACTAATAATAAAGTGTTACTCAAACATGTGTGAATGAAACAAAACACAACTCCGGGTGTGTTTTTGAGGAGGGAACAACATTATAACATGGCTTTAAGCTCACAAGAGTCAATTTCGTGTAATGTGAGACCTTTAAAGAAAAAGGCTGAAACCGAGCCATCCCACCCAGTGGTGTAAAATTATACCTTTGTTCTTATATATAACTCAGATTTCACTGTACGTCTCCGTTGTCTGGACAATATTATGGACATTAGATAAGACTGGAGCAAAAGGGAAAGTAGTGATTAGGTTTCTTTTCAATGCAAAATGACGGTTATGGTGCCGTTCATGCAATCTGGGGCTCCTCAAGACATGCAATTCAAAGTATGTCAAGACTTTTGTTTGACAGAGTGGACATAGTAATTTAGAGATTACAGCTATAAAACCATATGTTAGACAAGAACCAATTACCACTGTTGCAACACGCCAACAAACCAAACTTCAGAACGTCACAACATAGGCCTGCAATGGAGCTCAACAGTCACCGCCCGCCCCCCGGTTCCGGAACTAATTTCTTATTCATTTTTCCCATAGACTTTCCGGAAAAAATCAGCTATGTGGTAATTAATAACCACAAGATCTATAATTGTATTTAAAATCTGTTTCTGAAACTTTATAAACCACAAAGTCATTAAAACATTTTGCTGAATCTTGCGTTTTAAATGTGCTTTTTGGACTTAAAACAACCATGTTATGGATATTGGTTAGCATGTAGCTGGTTAGCACTTAGCTGGTTAGCACTTAGCTGGTTGGCACTTAGCTGGTTAGCACTTAGCTGGTTAGCACTTAGATGGTTAGCACTTAACTGGTTGGCACTTAACTGGTTAGCACATAGCTCGTTAGCATGTAGCTGGTTAGCCTCCACGATGCCTTTGAACTCTTAATATTTGATTTTTTCAAAAAGTCAATGGGAAAATGGATGGAATATTTACTTCCAGAACCAGGGCAGGCGGTCACTGTTGAGCTCCGTGTCTAAAGGTGCACAGTGTAACTTTTCTGATCGAGGGTCCATCCCCTGATTGTCTCCATGGAGATGATATTGTGCATAGAATGTTCTACAGTGAGGCATCTGACAAGCAGTTCACACATGTTTTTAGCGGCAATAAAAACACCGGTCATTAAAGTTCAGTTTAATGCCATACTGTGGAACATTCAAAGCGGACTCCCCACATCAGTAACTGAAATGTAGAACAAGTAAAATGGCAATTATTAATACAGATACTTTTGTTGTGGTCACGTTCTATAGGCCAATAATATTTAATGCAAATGGGGGCAGCTAAAATGAATATTGTTAAAATTTTTGAGTGTAGCCACAAGTAGAAATGATCAGGTTCAACATTTGGTCATTTACCTTCTGGATATTTCCATAGCAAAGCGCCACGTTATTAATAGGAAAATCGGTCTCTTGCGCCCCCATCTGGGAGTATGACATCATCACATTCTAGTATCTGAAAACCACCAACATGAGGACCTTTCTTCAGACAGTGGAATCAGCTCCAGACAGTCTGAAGTTGTCTGTAGATTTGAATAATTTTACTAGAAATTTGAAAAAGTAGATTTTAGATACTCAAACGTGTCCACATCAGTCTGGTTCATTTGTTCTGTTCTGTTTCACTGTAAAAACCTGCACATAATGATTTTTTTATATTGGTTTGGACTGAAGGAAACATCACGTACTGGATATGGGGACATTTTATTGTATTTTGCTGGTAATGTTAAAGATGAACTGTTGAATGAGTCTTATAATGTAATTGTAATGAAATGTGTATTTTTAACGTGTGTTCACCTGCCCAGAGGCTGCACCTGGAAAGTAGAAGGATCTAAATCTGGTACAAATCATCTTTTCTTTTGTAAGATTAATGAATTTGTACATGGTCCCTGACAAAAATAAAGAATAAAGAAAGAAAGAGAAAGAAACCTAGCTAAAGTTTTGGCCCATGCTCTGAAAATAACTTGGAAAACCAGATCACCCTCGTCCACTAACGAAATCATTCAAACAAAGGCCGTTCACTGCGCTGGATTTGAACCTACAGGGATCTTCTCGCTCTGAGGTGACGTTGGCTTTTACGTCACTACACAACACTACAGACAGGCAAAGACACAAATACACATGAACGCCACGGTCTGCAGTTTGAGCTGATGGAGAAACCATTGTCTCGGTCACGTTCCAGTTCAAGGACTTTTATTATAGTGAGGCTTTCCATTTTCCCTCAGCGCTGGCAGCACAACCTGTTTACATTCTACCAGTCATTTAAACACACTTCAGATGAAACTCCAGAGATTAACATGGCTTCATGCAAAGTTTTATGTATAGAATCTGCATTACTGGATTTGTTATTCTCTGGTAGATTAGGCTTAATGCTCAATGCCTAAATAACATTTCAGAATTAGTCAAATATTTGAATAGCATTTCTTCTTTCTTCACAAGTTCCATGAAGGTCAACAGGCCATTCTTCAGATCTCTACACTCAATGGTTGATTGGGACACAGATTGGGAAGTGTCTTGCTCATGAACACGACAGTATAATGCAGTCACCAGAGCTGGGATTGAACTGCCACCCTTCTGGTCAAATACGAGTAAGTCTTAAATTATCCTGCTTTGGTTTGCTTTGGTTTTGTTTCAGTTTAGTTGAGACATGGATATTTTAAGACGCTAAATACTAAACTTCATTACTGTAGAAGCCATTTTTGCACCTCCAGCCTCTATGGGGCACTGTGGTTTAGATGTTTGGAGTTCATTCAGGCCCCTAATGGGTGCTCTCTCACCTATTAGCATATTAGCACTGTTGTGGCCCCTATTGGTGCTCTCTCACCTATTAGCATATTAGCACTGTTGTTTTCCTTGTTTAGGTTTAGGTCTGAGGATGGATAGCAAAAGAGAAATGAAATCTGTCAACTGCCCCAAACGTTGTAGGAGTGAAGATGTTTCCCCCCCATCTATAACTCCATCCTCAGACCCAAAGCAAAACAAAGAGAACAAAGAAAACAATAGTGCTAGCCAGGATGCTAATAGGTGTGAAACCACTCATTAGGGGCTTGAATGACTATGCTAAGTAGGACTCAGGCGCAGTGCACACTTAAGGTAGCACAACAGACCTGCCTACAAACAGAAACTGTAAACAATAGGTGTTTTGAGTGTCAGTGTCGCTAGCTCCTCCCTTCAGACAGATATAAGGCAGTGTCCAGCAGTATCTGACCAGAACTGAAGAAGCGGCTTGGATGAGCAGCCAAACGTCTTCACTCCTACAACATTTTGTCCAGTTGACAGATTTTATTTCTCTTTTGCTGTGGATCAGACCTGGACGACTGAGGGATTACACAGATGTCTGAGGATGGAGTTATAAATAGGAGTTAGACGACGTCTAAGGCCTCCATTCCTGTTCAAAGATGGATTGTCTTTCCTAACAAAAACTGCCTCTTTAATTCCCCTCTCAAACCATTTCTTTTCTTTGGCTAACATCTGTACCTCACTGTTTGTTTTGATCAACCCTGAGCTATTGTGCTGCAGTGCGGCCACAACCAGAGATGAAACGGCGCATTATAATGTCATATTTTAAGTCGGTTTGTTCTTTTCATAAACAGTCCCACACATATTGTCATGAAGCCTTAAAACTTTTGCGTGAGAGTTGACATGCTTTATTTCATGCGCCGCTCTCTCTGTAATTATGACCGAATGTAGGTCGGCACAGAGGAGGTCAGTGGGCCAAACGACAACCTGTTTCTCTCCAGACTTCACTCCCCAGCAAACCGCTCCATATTTATGTTACACTGATTTTCCACATCTCTGGAGGCGGGGGGGGGAAGGGGGCGTAGACTTTGATGTTTCGCTGACAGAGGGAACAGTGCAGAGGTCATGCTGTGGGTGTCCCAGTCGGACCCAAAAGCCAGTCTGAACAAATCCCTTTTTAATGAAAGTCCAACTGCAGCTCAGTCAAAGCATTTGTGTAAGTTTAAAATCTCAAGGGTTAAGGACAAATCTCGAGGAGTATAAACAGATAAAATGGGACGCAATCAATTCGAAAGTTTGTTGAAAGTTTTGAAACCCACACTTAAATTTCTAAGTCCAAAAGTAGCAATCACTCCTCCTTGATTGTATGAGCTGAGCTGTAAGTTTTGCACAAAGTTTGTTAGAAGCGCTAGTTTGAAGGTCATCTACATATTTTTCCAGTGTGTATTTTCTGCATTTAATGAATAATATAATAGTTTAATAAAGTGTTTTACTGTCAGATTAGTAGGAAGTTAGCATGCTAGTCATTGTTAGCCTTACCGTGGTGGCGACACATTGCTCCGGCCTCTGAAAGTTGTGAAAAGTGCTTATAAACTCATCGGGGTGAATAATTAGGATGCTAGTTAAGCGAGAATGAGTTTGGACCATAAACTGTGTATATAAACGGACATAGCTAACCCGCTAGCCGTCGCGTTCCAAACTAGAAGTGAGCATGGGCGCACTTCCGGCTCCATCGACTCCAGTTCACTTAAAACAGTCGCCCCTCTCTCTGTAACTGCTGCTGTCAGGCTAATTTTTTTGGTCTTAAAATGCTCGTATTAACCCGCTCTGATGATTTTTATTTTGCTATTGTGTCCGTAAATCAATATATGAACATTAATAACAGACAAATCAGGCACCTTCTTTCCCCAGATCGCTCCTGCTAGTGTTAGCAACAGGATACCTTCAACAGCCTGGCTCCGGATTGGCTCTTTGGTCGCTATGATACTCACGGTCGGAATTCCAAATATGGAACTTGGCTCCAATTCACCCCTATAACTGCTTCATTCGACCGGAGCCGAACGCTGTGGGTGACGTCACACTCACTTAGTCCACTTCTTTATGCGTCTATGGTTTGGACCATTACAAACAATTTAAAATAAACTAGTTCTGTTTTTCACATTTTTAAGACAGTAAAAATGAGGTACATCGCCTTTAAAGTTGTAGTTCAGATATGAATAACAGGACTGATGAAGATGAAGATGACATGGTCTGCGTAAATATCGCAGTAACTTAGCTGTTGGCGCTACAGGCTCACAACAACAACAACAACAACAACAACAACTGATCTAGCCCCATTTCCCCAGTACGCACCCACTGCTCTGTAATTACTTCGTTCTCCAATTTTATTTTCTTCATCTGCGATACACGAAGGATTCTACAGCGCTGCGTCTCCGTTTTGGCACAAATGAAACAAATCCACTGCTCGCTAGCGTGATCTGCAGCTATCTATAGGGCGGCCCACCAACACAGCAAGTAAATGTAACGTATTTATGTGAGCGGAAGCCAATCTAACAAGTAGAAGCGGGTGAAATAAACGAGATCTCTTCAAAGGGCTTTGTGTCCAGCGTGACTCACTTTACTTAATGCTTCCCACATGAAAACAATCCCTAACATGACATCAGCCCATCTGCAACAGAGCACAGTAGCTAACGACCAATTACGAGGTTTACAAAAGGAGATAGAAAGGGGTACGAGTTAATTAGTTTTTAATTTGAAGGAGATCGTTCAAATAAACTTGACTGGGCGGTAGACGCTCGGAAAGCAGCAGAGGTGGAGATGCTCTGAGACTCGGTGGAAAGAATCTGACTTGTAAACTTTTAGTCCAGGCAAAAGGTAAACATTTCAAACAGAGCTATGTTGTTTTTACCGAGCGCTCCTCACCCGAAGTCAAAAACAGGTTAGATACTGGTTATTTTCGGATAAGAATAAGACTAGTTTGTGATATGACACAACCTGGATGTGATGCTGCTGCCCGTCTCATCAACTCACTTCAAGTCCATTAAGATCAGAGAAATAAGGAAAGTGCTTCATTCTTGATTCTGATGCCAAACTTCGAAACCAAACGTTTTATACGACATCATTTAACTTTCAACACAAAATAACAGTAGTTTCTTCGATATTTCCGTGCAGTTTTACACTAGTTCTGCTACTGATCTGATTTTTACCGTCTTAAAAACGTGAAAAACAGAATTAGTTAATTTGAAACGTTTTCCGGTGGTCCAGAGTTATTCCTCACTTACCTTATGCGTTCCCAGCATCCCAGTTATCCACGGCGATGGGTTTAATGCGCTTTTCATGACTTTCAGGGTCGCCAGAGGAAACTTTTGCCATATCCTGTCACGGTAATGCAACAACAACAGGTAACCGTGCACTTCCTGATTGTCGGAGAATAAAACGCTTTATAATTATATGTACACCAGATGTATACTGACCTCAAGAGATCAAAATCTGCCCCAGTAAATCTGCCCCGGTACAGACACAGTACATTTTGCTCAAACACATGGAAAGAAATCAGGTACAGGGCCGATAAGAAACTGTCTAATTATGTGGTTTAGTACTTGTTCAAAGTCTGTACATTCACTATTGCATTTCCCAAACAACATAAAAGTGCAGTTAATATTAGTATTAGACAATAAAGGCTTATCTTATCTCTCAAAGAATATGTAGTTTTTGGTTGTTTTTTTCTATCTGGGCCATAAACTGAGTAAAGAAGTGGACTAAGTGAGTGTGACGTCACCCGTAGTGTTCAGCTCTAGTCAGATGAAGCTCATCGAGGCCAGAGCACCTATAGGGGCCAATTTGGAGCGATATTTGGCGAATATCAGCAACCGGAGAGCCAATCCGGAGCAAAGCTGTTGAAGGTAACGCCGTCTCCCGGCACTTAGCAACACTGTCAATCAAACCTGTTGCTAACGATAGCGGGAGTGACCTCAGGGAAAGAAGGCAGCTGATTTGTCTGTTATTAACGTTCATATCTTGAGTTATTGACACAATAGCGAAATAAAAACACCAGGATCATGTAGAGAAGGTTAATACAAACATTTTAAGACCAAAACGACAAAACTGACAGCAGCAGTTATGGAGAGAGGGAGGGAAAATGAAATGATGAGTTGACAGCAGCAGTTACAGAGAAAGGTGACAATTTTCTAATGTAAAATGAATTGGCGCCAGAGTCGATGCTCAGTTCCTGTTTGGAACGGGGCGGCCAGCAGGTTAGTTATGTCCATTTCTATATACAGCCTATGATCTGGGCACGGGCACATTTGTCTATATAGTCAACATGTTGTTTTTGTCTTCATTATTTACTTATAACATTAGATTTTCACTCACAATCCAATAACAAAATGCCCATATGTCGTTGCCAAAAACTCATATGGTTCACTCGGAGTCCAGAGCCCGGCTTTCGGAACAACAATCTCAGACTCACTCACTGCGTTTGATCCATACATGTTACATATGTGTAGATTCTATTCAATATGGACTGGACATTTGGTCTTAAAATGTGATGATGACCAACACATTTTCAGAGCCGTAAACCAGAGCTTCAAAGCTGATCCTCTTTGGCCTCGTTCCCAGACTGGCATTAGGCCTGTAGCCGTGTACAGTGCTATGTTCAGTTGGGTTCATGAATGTGGTTTGAAACTGCTCCAAAGACAGAAGTTTGGTCTTAAAGCTGGTGGGTTTGTCAGGATCATAACAACTGTTTAGTAAATAATCAAAAGATAAAAAGTCACACATAGAACTATATCAGAATGAGTTTTTATAATTTGTAATTTTATTTTATTTTATTATTGGGGCACCGGTGGCTCAGTTGGTCGAGTGTTTGTCCACTGATCCGAAGGTTGGCGGTTCGAATCCCGCTCTCGACATAAACATCACTGGTAGAGCGGTCAGATCCGTTGACCCACAGGTTGGCGGTGCGATTCCAGCTCTCACAGATGAATGCTGTCGTTGTGTCTTTGCGCAAGACGCTTAACCCACCTCGCCCCCAGTGTCTGCGCGCACTGGTGTGTGAATGGGTGAGTGGTTCCTTGATGTAAAGCGCTTTGAGCCTTGAAGGTGGAAAAACGCTGTATAAAAATGTGACCATTTACCATTTTATTATGTTTGTAGTTTCCAGAACCTTTTGTTGATCTACTGTATCTCCAACTTTCAAAGCCTGGATTCTGTTGCTGTGAGATTTATTAAACTTGCCTGGGATCCAGAACACACACTTCTTCAATACTTTACGAAGATGTGAGTCTGTTCACCGGTGAATCTCCCCGTTTTCAAATGGGCCTGATTGACAGGTGGATTAGCCAATCGGGGACAGGCATGATCCGTCCGTATTGGAAAAAATAAAAGAAAAAAAGATCACAGGGGGTGGAAAGACATGACGGATTTCTGCAGAATCAATGGGTGAAGCAAAAACTCTGTTAATCCGAGGTGAGGTAATTCGATTTTATTTGTAAATCACAGGTGACCAATGAGCTCCTTCGTTTCACATGTGTCACCAAAAAAACGGATCTGATTGGACGATCATGTTTGACTGGGCTTGAGACGTGGAGACCAGACTGATGTCAATCTGACATCCTTCCCTCCCTCACTCTCTTCCTCCCTCCCCCCTCCCTCCCTCTCTCCTTCCCTCCCTCCGTCCCTCCCTCCCTCTGTCTGTCCCTCCCTCTCTCTCCTTCCCTCCCTCCCTCTCTCCCTCCCTCTTATGCAAACACTACTCCACCACTAAAACCTATACTCCATCCATTCACTCGTAAACGCAGAGATAAAAAAGTACAACTGTCTTTTGTATCTGAGATGTTGTGCTTAAATTTAGGGCCTTGTAAAGTCGATATCAGGGGAGTCGGGTCACAACGTGGCCGCAGCCTGGTGGTCCAAACGTACAAGCAATAAACAACCCACCAAACGGGATATAAAACCAGAACTAAAGCAGCGCCGTGTGTTTTAAAGCATTTCAAGGAACGACAAGCGACACGGTAATGGAATTTTGAATTTATTCATAACCTTGAAAAAAACCTGCAGATAAGAAAAGAAAAATCAAAATAGTAAATCTTGTACATATAAGGGAGAAACAATAAGTTAAATGTTAAAAAGAAAGAGAAAAAGTAGCTGAAGAACTCAAGCAAAAAGTCAAAATGAAAAAAAACCAAACAAAAACTATATACAGTAGAAATGGTGCAATATATTTTTCTCCATAATTTACAAGCCACCATTCATTTTTTTCATCCGCTTACAGTAAAGAGAGGAAAGAGCAAACATTATTTTAAAACATGTTACTTAAAACAAAGCTAAAAAGTTAGAACCCAAAAAACAATATGTCTGCAAAGTGTTATTATAGTCTTTCTCTATTGTAAAAAACTGGAAATCTCTATGATGAGTGAGTACACGAGCTTAGCAAACATGTTATTATAGACAGAAGCCTTGAATAATACTGTAACTGTATGTAGTCATTAGCGTTGTTCTACTGACATCACCACCTGCAAATGGGCGTTTCATGAAATCTGTAATGTAACTTTGAATCTATTAAATATTTATTTCACAGATTACATAAGGTTGTCATTAAAACCCCAATTTATAACAGTAACGCACATTTTTTACACTTTGAGTCAGGGATAGAGGGATAGATTGTCATGGTGAAAAGTTTTTGATTCATTTTTCATTCTGTCTTTACTACCTCCATTATTTAACGTAAAAAGCCATATTGTGGAACCTTCATTTGGTGGGTTAGTACCAGTTCTGGCCTTGGTCGAGCCTGTTGCCTGGTCTAGAACTGGGTTAAATGTTAAAGTTAAAAGCAATTTGTAACTGTGTGTTTTCGTGGTGGGTGCCATAGACTGTATATATAAATGGACGTAGCTAACCCGCTAGCCGCCGCGCTCCAAATAGGAAGTGAGTATGGGCGCGCTCCCAGCTCCATCGACTCTGGCTCCAGTTCACTTTACATTGAGAAATTGTCGCTCCTCTCTCTGTAACTGCTGCTGTCAGAAAAAATTTTCGCATTAACCCGCTCTACATGATCCCGGTGTTTTTGCTATTGTGTCCGTAAATCAAGATATGAACAACATCCTTTATTCAACATCCTCGCTTCAGATTGGCTCTTTGGTCGCTATGATACTCGTGATCGGAATTCCAAATACGGAGTTCGTCTTCAAATTCTCCTCTATAACCGCTCTGGCCTCGATGAGCTTCGTTTGACCGGAGCCGAACGCTACGGTTGACGTCACACTCACTTAGTCCACTTCTTGATACAGTCTGTGGCATTCTCCTCTTAACCGCTCTGGCCTCGATGAGCTTCGTTTGACCGGAGCCGAACGCTACGGTTGACGTCACACTCACTTAGTCCACTTCTTGATACAGTCTGTGGCGAGCGCATAGAAATACGGCTGCGCTTGGAATGTTCCACTGTACGGCAACAAACGTACTGCCGTTGCAAACTACACGTGTTGTTATTGCGCAGATGGCCTTGGAGAGCGTTCATCTGGGTTCGCCTCTCCGCAGATCGGACCAGGTGCTGTGAGACACGTTTAATGCCAATGCTGTGGAACATTCCAGGCAAAGCGTTTACACATTACAACACGCACTGTGCACTGTGTTCTTGATTTGGTTTAGACTCACCGAACTAGACAGCCTCCGAAACCGAAACAAAATGTACGTACTGTAGCCTATATTACTCCCATATGTGAACAGACACTTTACAAGCCTGTAGAAGCCGTTTACAATGGCTCTGACTAAAGGCTATTTTTAACCTCGCCGTAAACACCGCAGACCTTATGCTTGGCTTGAATTCCTCTCTCAGTCAGGTGCAGAGTATTCAAAACAAACGCTCTTTTGTGACATTGTGAATCAAGCTGGTTTTAAATGTCATCTTCTCACGCAGTGCTTACTATTAGAGCCATTATTAAAGTGTGGATTACTTCAGTTGGTTGTTAGTGAGAAATTTCCTTATAAGAAAGTTTACATTTGAAAAGGTGGTGCCCGCAAAGTTGTTTACATTGAGAGTAGAGCTTAAATATTACGCAAAATTGACTCTTGTGAGCTTTTAGTCACGTTATAATGTTGTTACTTCCTCAAAAACAGACCTGTTTTGTTTCATTCGCACATGTTTGAGTAACACTTTATTATTAGTCTGTCTACATCTCCAAAGCTCAAAATGCTCTGTTCCACCTTGTGATGTCATGAAGTGGTAGTTTTCAAGTTAACAGCTCCTTTTACCTTTAGTTAAGTAGAGTTTGGCAATTCCAGAGCTGAAATTATCCAAATTATTCTAGTGAAGGTGTGTGGAGTTTAAAAACACATTGGAGCACTTCCTGTATTACCACATGACATCACAAGGTGGAACAGACTTCCTGTATACCACATGACATCACAAGGTGGAACAGAGAAGAACTCAGCCTAAATATGCAGGGTTTGTGTGTTAAACATGTGTGAATGAAACAAAACACAACTCCAGGTCTGTTTGTGACGAGGAAACAACATTAGAACATAGATCAGAAAATAGCGTAATACTGGACCTTTAAGTTTATCAAAACATACGTAACTTCATTTCACGTTTTATCCTTTTGTGAAATGAAATAAAAGTCTGAGATATGGTAAAGAATATGAAGTGAAATAAATGATGTACACAGTGTAAAATGAGTTCAGCAAAACACCAAAATCAAACAAGATAAATTGAAGGCGGTAAGCACAGACATGTTTTAGCCATATTCCCTACAATGTATTTGCCTGGAATTCATGATGAAATTTGCTAAATTGAATAACACACTCAAATCTTAAAGTGCATATGACAAGTGAGACTGTTTCACTGCTCATCCAAGCTGCTTCTTCAGTTCTGGTCAGATTACGGGTGGACGCTGCCTTATGTCTGTCTGAAGAGAGGAGCTAACTACACTGAAACTAACACACCTGCTGTTTACACTTAAGGCAGCTCAATAGAACTAGCTAACAAACAGAAAGTGTAAACTGTGCCTGAGTCATAGTTAGCATAATCATTCAGGCCCCTAATAGGCGCTCTCACACCTATTAGCATACTGGCTAGCCCTATTGTTTTCCTTGTTTAGGTTTAGATCTGAGGATGGAGTTATAAATAGGAGATAGATGAGGTCTAAGCCCCTCATTCCTGTTCAAAGATGGATTGTCTTTCTTAACAAAAATTGCTTCTTTAACTCCCCTCTCAAACCATTTCTTTTCTTTGGCTAAGATCTGCACCTCACTATCTTCAAAGGAGTGGTTAGTGTCTTTGAGATGGAGATGAACAGCAGACTGGGGTCCTGAGCTGCTCTTGCGACGGCGTTGGTACATTCTCTTATGTAGTGGCTGTTTAGTTTCTCCAGTGTAACGCTCACTGCACTCTTCACTGACCATTGTTGCTTTGTTTGTGGCTCGGGGTTTTGTGCTTTGGGTGAACCAGTTTCTGTCTTAAAATTGCTTTGGGGAACCAGTTTCTGTCTTAAAATGTTTGTAACCTAGCAACCATACTGTAAAAACGTTCCTGCATTTCGGATGGAATTGAGCGGATGAGTGATGATATAGATTGAGGATTTTTAGAACTCAACGCTTCCTGGAATTTTTAAGTTTTACTCACAAACTGACACTTAACTGATAAAAAATAGTGACTATCCGAGTAATAATTAGAAAAACATGAAAACCTGCCATATGCACTTTAAGTATTCTTTTGTGATGCACTTGTAAGAACAAATCTGAAACTTTAAACATCTGTCACCACAGTCCAAAAGACCCAGATCCTCACAATTTAACACTATAATGATAATATTTTACAGGAAAAAAAAATAAAAAAAAATAAAAATATATAGTTTCTTGGGAAGACAATCTTTCTTTTTGACATCAAAGCTTCAATTTGGCAATATCGCAAATGATAAATAAACATAAGGCTAAACTTTGCCCCAAGCTTGTAGTATGTGACCTGGTTAACAAACATTGCATCACACCTCTCTCTCCGAAGCCCCTCAGCCCATTCAATAGATCTCCGTCTTGTATTTACATTAGTTAGCTGTACGTAATCTCTCAGACGATTTGCACTTTGGAGTTGGGGTACACGGCCACCACGTCGTAGCCCTCCGGCGGCTGGACCCGCGCCATCGCACAGGCCTCGCAGTACAGGTTCTCCTCGATGAAGAAGTAGCCCCTCTTCTTCAGGTTGATGTTGCAGTCGTCACACATGAAGCAGTCCGGGTGGTACAGCTTGTCTCTGGCCTTCACGATCGTGCCCCTGAAATAAAACAAATAATAACAAGAAGAAAATCCATAAATGTTGACGTTATACAGAAGTTTTCCCAAACTAAACACATTAATTAAACCTATGAAGTGTTGGAGTGTCACCTGAAACACAGTTAAGCCCAGACAAAAATGCCTCCAAAGCACAGACTGTAGAAAGAAGTGGACTAAGTGAGTGTGACGTCACTCAAAGCGCTCGGCTGCAGTCAAATTTCATATTTGAAATTCCGACTGCGAGTATCATAGCAACCACAGAGCCAATCCGGAGCGAGGCTGTTGAAGGTCCCCGTCCCGCTGGTTTAGCAGGGACTTGGCGCTTAGCAACGCTGTCACTCAAACCTGTTGCTAATGCTAGCGGGAGCGACCTCGGGGAAAGAAGGCGCCTCATTGGTCTGTTATAATGTTCATATCTTGATTTACGGACACAATAGCGAAATAAAAAATGCAGGATCGTGTAGAGCGGGTTAATACGAACATTTTATCAAAATGACTAGGCTCACTGCTGCTCACAGTCCCAGAGAGAGGGATGACAATTTTTCAATGTAAAGTGAATTAGAGCCAGAGTCGATGGAACTGGAAGTGCGCCCATTCTCACTTCCTATTTGGCAGCTAGCAGGTTATGTCCATTTAGATATACAGTCTATGATCCAATGAGAGAAACACATTTTAGAGATAGGTGTGCAAGAAGATTTTAAGGTTAAGCTACATTTTATTCTTCCCCTATAGGGAAATTTGTCCTCTGCATTTGACCCATCCTTCAATACCACTGAAGCAACCTGTCAGGACGCATCTCCTGTGTGCAAACTCCACACAGAAAACCCAGGAATCAAGCCCAGAACCTTCTTGCAGTGACGCATGTGTTGGCCACCCACCAAGTCGAGAGTAAACAAGTTTAAATATCAACTTTAAACCATATTTCCCATTGTTTTCAATGCAACCAACGCCTTATATAATGACTTGGTAATTGGGCAGATACATTAAACAAGACATTAGTATTACCGGTAACTTAAACAATTTCAAGGAACATTTACAGCAACTTCTGAATATCTGATCCTATTTTTGTTCATGTCATAAACAACTTGTATCATGGAGATGCAGCCCTTACATGGACATGCATTTGCTATGAAAATAAATATACCCACTGAACATCTGATAACATCTGTCACTTGGGACGTACATACCATAAATGGGAGGATGATTCTAGGGAGAGCAGATGTATAAAAGACTTGAAGCGAAAGTATTATGTAAACTAATGGGGCAATATAATATAGACTTATGTGCGGCTGTTAATCAATGCAAATGAACTGGTGAATGTCCCTGACTGAAGCATTAACACAGCGGTGGGGATGAGGTCGTTATTACAGTTCTTCTATTAGCGTTATATTATGCAAATCATTTTATCTAAAGCCTGTTTCTAAATCCGTTATATGGCACTTTCTTTGATAAGGCCAAAAAATGAAAGAACGACCAAAAAATATTCATAATTTTATTGAAAGGGAAAATACTTATAATTTAATTTGCATCTCTTTAAAATGGCCGAGTCCGAACAAGAAAATTGTTTTGTATTTCAGTTTGTGTGTAGATCGCTACAGAGAAATGCTACGATAAACGATGATATTGAAACTACTTTACACCACTAATTAAGATTAAAATAAGGCAAGATAATAATAATACAAATTAATAGGAAGGGGGTCCAATTCTGGGCCCCTAAGACCCTGGGGCCCCGGACAACAGACCCCTTTGTCCCCCCTGTTGACTCCCTTGTAGATAAGTCGTTTTTTTCTGCACATTCTGGTGATATAATGGCGATTATCACGATTATATAAGAAGTCCTACGAACGATTACTGTCAACTCTTTTTATCACGATAAACGATATTATTGTTTATTGTCCCATCCCTACTGCATAGGCTGCTATATATTTATCCAGTCACAGCACATATTTAGCACGCTGAGCTAACACATTCTAGCTTACCCCGTCTCATTTAAACCTGTAGCATGCGGTGATGTCATCTGAAACCCAATAGCCTGTGGTTCGCATTCATTCACAAGCCAGTGCTTAACCTTGAGTGTTCACTTCACCGACAAACACTTCAGGCCTGAATGTTTCACAGTGTGTTATTAGTGTTTGGCCCCTGATCAGCTGCGCCGCCCCTTTAAGACCACTGCAGCCTTCGACCACGGTGACAGTCTCCATGAGCGTTATTCATTCACCAAGTTGTGATTTTCCGTTCTGGTTGTGGGAAAGTAGCTCAGCAGTGCACGCCTACATCAGGTTAAACCAAATGTCCATGAATGTTTTATATAGACGTCTAAATAGAGTTATTAAAAGTTTAAAACCACAACTGAAGCTATGTGGATATGACTGTAACACTATAACACAGCCACATTTGAAGACAATATCAAATAATCTATATGTTTCTTTTTTTTTTTTTTAAACTATATAACACAGGAGCGAAAGAACGGCAGAGACATTCAGAAAATTGTCCAACTCACTGCCAAAGTGAAGCTAATTTTTAAGAAACAGTTAAAGGCCCTGCACCCATTTCACCTCATGTATCTGAGCACAATTTGCTCTTGAAGTCGTATTAGCATGCTAGTTGTTGTTAGCTTTACTGCAACAGAAAATCTCTGCTCTGGTCTCTAAAAGCTGTGAAAAGTGCTTATAAACTCATCATGGTGAATAATGATGATACTCTAAAGGTAAATTATGAATAACTTTTGACCACTGCAAGCCATTAAAATGAAGTAGTTCTGTTTTTCCACATTTTTTAAGACTGCTTTTAATTATAATTATATTGAGTTACCACGTCTAACTGAGTCTCCATCAATCTTTTATTTATTTGTACAGTCTGTGAAAAAAATACATGGACATTGCACTTCCAGTCAGTTACTCCCGCCTCCTTTTGAGCTCCATTTGGGCCTGTCTTTAGCAGTGAGTCACATTTTACACCTAACCACAGTCTAGTTGGATAAACCTTTGACACTGGCCTATTGAAGTTAATACTGTAACGGCATAACAGGTTTTTGTGCGTCTACAATGGTCTGCTATGTGAACGATGACATCACTCTTACCTGTGGCTGCTTTTTACTGCGCAGGGAGCTATTACCAGCACATTTGGTTTTCTTGGCATAAAGCCCTCAGTGTGTGTGGGTGGGTGTGTGTGGGTGTGTGTGTGTGGGTGGGTGTGTGTGTGGGTGGGTGTAGGCTATAATAACACACTTAAAGTATCAACAAATTGTGTTTTGCTTGATTTGATATTAAAGGTTACAAACGTACATTGATTTCTAACGTAGACCTGGGCGTCTGAATCTGTGAGGGCCACATATTAACCACAGACTGTATAAAGAAGTGGACTAAGTGAGCGTGACGTCACCCACAGCGTTCGGCTCCGGTCAAAAGAAGCTCGTCGAGGCCGGAACGGTTAAAGGGGCCGATTTGGAGCCGAGTTCCGAATTTGGAATTCCGATCACAAGCATCATAGCAGCCAAAGAGCCAATCCGGAGCGAATCTGTTGAAAGTAAGGCCCCTTCCCGGCCGCACCGCTGGTTTAGCAGGGAGCGGGCGCTTAGCAAAGCAGTCAATCAAACCTGTTGCTAAAGCTAGCGGGAGCGACCTCGGGGAAAGAAGGCGCCTGATTTGTCTGTTATTAATGTTCATATCTTGATTTACAGACACGATAGTGAAGTAAAAACACCAGGATCATGTAGAGCAGGTTAAAACGAACATTTAAGACCAAAATGACGAGTCTGACAGCAGCAGTTACAGAGAGAGGGGTGGCAGTTTTCTGATGTAAAATTAATTGTCGGTGGAGCCGGAAGTGCACCCATCCTCACTTCCTATTTGGTACGCGGCAGCTAGCAGATTAGCTATGTCCATTTCTATATACAGTCTATGATATTAACATGTATTTATATTATTAGACTACATTTGGAGTTGTAATTGTACCGTGTGGTCTTACTGTTTTAAAAGGGCACTACAGTCACATACACGTTATTCTCAGTATACGGACAGGCCTCATGTGAAAGCTCAGAACCGCAGGATTCACTCACTGAGCTGCAGAGGCTGCACTAGCGCTGATTCATGATTGGCTGCAGGTGCTGGGGTTTAGGTAGGGACCGTTCAGATCAGAGAGAGGCATTTTAGGTTTAAACCAACTGGATTTCAGCATTGAAACTGGCAACACAAATGAGAGACTCGTGAAGCTCTTTACTGCTTTCTGATTGGATAATCGCCTTGAGAACGAGTACACCAAATTATAACATAACTCTTTCTTTAAATGATGCCCCCACTTTTCTGAAAATCACCGTTGTTGTTGTTGCGCAGTAGTATAGTGCAGTATAGGGTTTTGGCTGATCAAAAAAGTTAAATTTGAAAGCTGTTAAGGAGGTCAGTGCGGTCGGTTGTTAAGAAAAACGTTTTGAATGTGGACTCCTTCAACCACCAGTACTCTTCCTCACTCTTCCTCACTCTTCCTCACTCTTCCTCGCCTCTGCAGCCGAACAGTAATAAAGTGAATTTGCATTAACGCTCTTGACAAAAGCAGCAGACTGAACGGGGTTTAGTCACGTCTCCTGTGTGTATCTTTAAGCTCCATTTGGCCAGTGACTGAAGTGTGCATTACTGTTCTGGAGAGTGTTTTTATAGTTTGACACCACATAAATATTATACACGAGTACGAGCAGAAACACTTGAAACTGCATTAAAATGGCACTGCTGTGGGAATGGTGTCATTGAGTTGAGTGGCCAGAGGTTTTAGGTATATGAGAATTAACATGAAATCCAAAGGGGGAAATAAAACGTATTGTAAGGCAGTTTGTATTAAAAGCACTAAAACGAGCCGCCTCTTAAGGCTCTAAACAGAAATGTCGGGTCTGTGTCACACTGTACCGTTTGTGATTGAGCTTAAGATGGTAAAATTATTCCAAAGTTGCTGTAAAAAGGTATTATATCCTGTACTTCAGGAGGAAGCCAACAGAAGTAGTTCTCAGGGCCGCATTCAGCCCTCGGGACACTTCTGCTCTAGATGAAACTCCATCCCAGCTCTACCGCAGCAGCAGAACCATCAGCCACATCAGCTTCTCACTTCCTCCTCCCCAGTCTAAACCTAAAGGAAGATATTTTTCCATACCAAATACGTCGATCTCTCCCTACATGCAACGGCAGACGTCTCAACCTAATTTGGTCCGAGCCCCAAAGGTCATGTTCTTAATAATCTTCTCCCTGCAGATCAGCCGTCGGTCTGTGTGTTTGTCCAGGTTGAAGCACTTACACAATGCCACTGCAGCAGCGTGTGCACTGGGGCAGGCTCTGGAGTCCAGGGGCAGGGCTGGAGATCGGGTTTCCCATTTTGGGGACCGGGGATCTGATGGGGGACTTCAGGTTCCTCAGTCTGTCGGTTGGCGACACACCTGGAAACACAGAGTCAAATAGTAAGACACTTCACTTTATGTTTTGATATAATTCAGCCATTTGGAACATTTTATGCCGGATGCCCTTTCTGTTGCATCCAATCATACTGTATCTAGATCATGTGGGAGTCATAACAGGTCTGACCACTCCAACAGACAGTAGGACAACTTTGGGTATTAACCAAACACATAAGGCTTAAGAAAGGTATCTGTAAAGCTTTGTTCAGTCTCATGGAACTGAGTAATGTTTTAAGATTAATTTTAAGGTAATTTCCAAGCTTCGTGTTATTTTTATCGTCATTAAATCAAATAAAAAGGTTTATATGAGTCAATAAGACTTGTGGGTCTGTGATACTGGTGACATTCCTTGTTGGGTCATGTGATGTTCTGGATGGGCTCAGCGAGTTGCTACAGCTTCAGTCCTTTTTTGGTTGCAGCCAATACAAAAAGAACATGTATTGTTTTGTTCTGAATGTGAACAACAAAAATGTGTTGATTTTATATTTAGAGATTTGTTAACTTGTTTTTTATTATTACAGAAAGACAACTTAGTTCAGCCTAATCTTTGTGTTTAGTTCCTAATCTGTTTTACAAAAGTAGTACCTTAAGACCAGTATCACATTAAAAAATCTACTTAAGTAAAAGTATTAAAGTACCTGTATAAAAATGTACTTAAAGAGTAAAAAGTGAAAGTATTTTGCGCAGATTTTGAGGTCTTATAAAGCTTCAAATGTAGTGATTTTGACAAAGATTTCTGCCGAATTTTGATCAACAGAAACAACTGAAACAATATTTTTTTGCAGGCGTTTTTATTTGTATATTTTTCTTTGCTCCAACGATGAACTTGATAAAAAAAAATAACCCCTCAGCCTTTTCAGTAGGTCTTCAAAACTTTTTACTTTTCAGTCCTGTTCAAAAATGTAGTGGAGTAGAAAGTACAGATACCTGCTCTCAAACATAGTGAAGTAAAAATTAAAAAAAGTATCCTTTATAATTAAAAATAACAGTATTTTACTACTTATACTTTGTTACGTTCCACCACTGCTTAGGGGCATATGTCTGTTTTATACTGTTTAAGTCATCATCGCCCTTGACCTTTTGTCTCTGTGGGTTTATGAAGGTTAAAAGGTCAAACCTGCTTCAAAGCGACACAGGATTTGGAAACCGTGTGTCTTTCCAGTCTTCAGGGAAAGTCTTTGAATTCCAGGCAGAGGTGGTCCGTTTCTATTAACAGTGACTTCTTACACATTTACCCTAAACGCCTCTTAAACAGGCTCCAGGGTCCAGTTTGTATCTCCCTTTGGGCCATTTCTCACTCTGCCGCACACGTGTAGCGAGCTGCCAAACATCATGACTTGAAACTAGTAGCAATAGTGGTGGGCCATTGGTCAAAACATGGAGCCTGTGATCAATCGGAGCGTTCATGGTCCTGTTTAGGTGTTTGATTTTCAAAAAGGTGACGGTGGCTAACAGAAAAACTGTTGGCTAATGCTAGCTAGCTTCTGAATGTAATATTATTTGAGAGAGACTTGTAAAAAAACAGTAAAAATCATTTAACCTGTTCTAGTTCCAGCTAAGTCAGTTCTTTCTGGTCAGATTGTGACAGACAGAGCATGCCTACAGTTAGCATCACACGCCCAGGGAATGTTGATGACATGAGCTGCAAATACAGCTCTTCTTGCTCCGTTTACTTGATCAAACAGACCAATAATCTTACAATACTACGGCTCTGGTGCTTGCATAGTGTGAGAAAGTGCAAGATTAAAGGCGTGACAAGCCAACGGCTCCGCACTGCAAGGTCCAATTATTTCACCTTATCCTGTACGCTCCAAATTCAAGTAACCGTGACTGAGCCCAAGCTGCTCTGTGGTCCCTTACAAATCCGGTGTTTTCTTCTTTTAAGGATTAAGTCTCTGCTTTGTTCAACATTGTGACATTTCTTTGGTTAATAATCCTCGTGCAGGTGTCTTCAAGCATCAAGTTGGATCCAGTTATTCAGTTTATCTGGCAACAACGATCCTTCGAACTGCAGTAATATTTCTTAGTACTTTCATACACATTGAAGTATTGGGCAACGACAGATTCCTTCAGTACAGGCCTGTGTGAAGAATATTCATCTTAAGTTACAACTTGTTGCCGCAATTGAAGCTAATTAGAAAATTACTCCTCTGAGAAACAAGCTAACTGTTTCCAAATGTTAGCGGTACCTATGTCTCCAACTGAGCAGATGAATCAATCAAACCTAACTCCAGGTTTAAGGTGCCTCCACCCATCTCCATCCACCTCCTGAGGAATTCTGGGTAATCTGATACTACTGTTTACCTTTGAATGTCCTGAAAAGTCAACATGGCCAATGGTGTTGCGACCCCAAGGGGTACATGAGCACTATTGGGGGTATTTTGATTTATAGCATAGTATTGCGGAGTATAAGTGCAAATAAGTATTTCCCACGCTTTTTAATTTTGCCAGCGGCTCACGCTGCAAATCGTATCATTCAAAGTAAGTATAGCCTGCCATAAAATACTGATAAACATGTTGATATATTTGGTTGTTTATTTCAGGAGCTTCAACTTCCTGGTAAAGTATTGTTCCAAATTATAATTCTTATGTATGTGATTTTGAGTTCTACCAAGCGTGTACTTCGACTCACAAGATTTGACTTGTTAAAATGTACGACAGTTATGAAAACACACATATAAGGCCTATAATTTATGTGCCGAAGGATCACGAATACGACAACTCCGGCTTTGGGAAACTGCATCACGGGCTCTGATTAAAAACGCATTCATAACACAGGAGTGGAATCTGGAATGTTTTTCTCCGAGCACAAATGAACTGTTCTGGTTTTGCAGCCGTTGAGGCAGTTTGGATGAAATGCTGGACAGGTAGTTTTGAAATGGTCCCAAAGTAAATGTATGTAGCTGAATGGACGGGTTAAACTGTCAGTCACAGCCCTGTTCACTGGGAGAGAACAAAACGACTGCGCTGTAAGCTCTTAACCCCATCAGTCAGACCACATCCTCAGCTGTCTGTCAAACACACAGGCTTCTACTTGTCTTCAATAATAATAATGATAAAAGTGCACTATGGAACTTTTCTGATGGAAGCTCTGTCAGCTGCTTACCTCATTAAAATGATATAGCTTTTGAATGTAACACAGTATGGTAAAAATATTAATATTTCTATGTATCGTCTTCAATTACAAGTAATTTTAAGGCATAAAATATACTTGGTTTGTTTGTGTCTCCTGCTTGTCTCCATGGCGATTGCTCAGTTTTGGAACATTCCAGGCCAAACAACAACATCTCCATGGAGAAAATTGTGTTTCTGATCCATCACCGAAACTCTTACATAGTGCCTCTTTCCTTTTAAGTGCCTCTTTCCTTTTTGTAATTCCAAAAGTTTAACTATTTCTAATTTTTTAAAATAAATAGATGTATAGCTTTAATGGCAGTGGGTCAGTTTAGGTGTTTATATCGCTCAAAATACCTTGACCGACGTGCATTCTTATTGTAGGCTCGCCTCTCCACAGATCTGACATGTAACTTGGCTTGGTCTCCCTTGTATCTTATTGGCAATAGATCAATTGATGTCACATTGGAACATTCCAGGCAAAACAACATCTCCATGGAGAAAATTGTGTTTCTGATCCATCACCGAAACTCTTACATAGTGCCTCTTTCCTTTTATACCAGTAATTCCAAAAGTTTAACTATTTCTAATTTTTAAAAATAAATAGATGTATAGCTTTTCTGGTAGTGGGTCAATTTAGGTGTTTATATCGCTCAAAATACCTTGACGGACGTGCATTCTTATTGTAGGCTCGCCTCTCCAGAGATCCAACATGTAACTTGGCTTGGTCTCCTGTGTATCTTATTGGAGATAGATCAATTGATGTCACATTGGAACATTCCAGGCAAAACAACAACATCTCCATGGAGAAAATTATGTTTCTGACCCATCACCGAAACTCTTACATAGTGCCTCTTTCCTTTGAGCTATTTCTAATAAAAAATAAATAAATATATAGCTTTTCCGGCAGTGGACCCTCAAAATACCTTGACCGACGTGCATTCTTATTGTGAGTGGGCTCGCCTCTCCACAGATCCGACATGTAACTTGGCTTGGCCTCCTGTGTATCTTATTGGAGATATATCAATTGATGTCACATTGGAACATTCCAGGCAAAACAACAACATCTCCATGGAGATAAGAAGAAGACCCTCCACCAGAAATGTTACACAGTGCGCCTTTAAATATTTAGAGGGATGATTAGTTAGACAACCCGGCATTAAAATAAGATTATCTGAAGGAGCGGCTTGGATGAGCAGCCAAACGTCTTCACTCTTACAATTTTTTGTCCAGTTTACAGATTTAAATTTTTATTTTACTATGGATCAGACCTAATTTTGTAATTTTGTATTCAAATCTAAGAAATGTATTCAAAATTATTAATAATGCAGCTCCGCCTACATTGAAAAAATGTATTAAACTTTGTTCCGAACAAACTACCCGATCCTCTGTGAACCAAAATTGCACAGTTCCAAAAAGATCCTTGGCTTTTGCTCAGTCGGCCTTTTCTTTTCAAACCTTCAGAGGAATCAGCTCCAGACAGGCTGAAACTGTCTGTAGATTTGAATAATTTTACCAGAAATTAATTTACATTTTAGATAATCAAATGTGTCGACACAATTCTAGTTAATTTGGGCTGTTCTGTTTCACTGTAAACTGCACATAATGATTTTTTATATTGGTTTGTACCGTAGGAAACATCACGTATTGGACATGGGGACATTTTATTGTATTTCACTGCTAATGTTAATGAAGAACTGTTCGTCTTATAATGTAATTGTAATGAAATGTGTATTTTTAATGTGTGTTCACCTGCCCAGAGGCTGCAGATGGAAAGTAACAGTAGCTAAATCTGGTACAAATCATCTTTTCTTTTGTAAGATCAATGAATTTGTACATGGCCTCTGACAAATAAAGAATAAAGAAAGAAAGACGACTGAGGCATTACACAGACACGATTCTTTGTTATTACTTTGAGGTATTGAGACCTTCAGATATGTGTTCTGATAGTATTTTAAACCTGTCCTAACTGTAGAAAAAGTAAATATAGGCTTACTCAACATAGACTTAAGATTTACTGTGTTTTCAACTTATCTTTGTGTCTGATGTTAATTATGAACCAGTGTTTGCCAAAGGGACGGAGGCTCCGTACAGTCACAGCATGTTACTGTCCACCCACATTCTTCGGCCTTTATTATAACGTGAACGCCGTTTTTCTCCAGGAAGCCACGGTTACACATTCATCATTTATTATCTTTGGGGCCGTAAAGTCACTTCTCTGAGGTCAACGCTCCGCTTAAACTTGGGTTATATTTAGTCTGATGTTCAACTTTGTCCTTGAGAAGCAGCAAAAACAATGAGAGGACATTTTAGCTCACACTGCAAAAAAAATTTAAAAATCCCATAATACAGTTAATGTGCTATGTATGACTATTCAAACTGCGAAAAGTAAAAATTTAGAGTAAATAGAGAAAGTAAAGTAAAAATTGAGTAAAAACGTAAAAACTCAGTGCAAACTTATTCCCAACGCATCCTAGCTTCCTAATTATTTATGGCGATGAATTTGTAAGCTTTTCACAACATTCATTTTTTTAAACTAGTATGCTAATATCATACTTCCTGATTCTCTCACAATAAACCACTTTATATTTACATGCAGATGGCACGCAATGGTCTTATTTTGATCACAGTGATGAGTTTGTAAGCTTTTCACAACTTAGAGGCCAGAGAAAGGCAAATCTTTTTTTTGTTTGTTTTTTAAACTAGCATGCTAATATCATACTTCCTGATTCTCTGACAATAAACCACGCAATGGTCTTATTTTGACCCCAATTGTTATTTTTACAATGTTTTTTGTAGGTCACAACTAACTTTTCTCAACTAGAAATATAGAAAAAACATAGAAAAACATAGAAACATAGAAAAAAAAATCAGGTACCGTGCAACCACTTTAATTGTACATTGCGTAACTCTTATGGTGGAGAATGCACCACTTGCTTGTCTCCATGGAGATGTTATAGCTTTGCCTCCACCTCCAAGTCAATTCACAGGTCAGATCTGCGGAGAGGTGCTCACGCTCAAGGTATGCATTTCAATATCTGTCCCTTATTTCAACGAGCAAGTAAACAAATCCACTCTAAGCCATGGGACTGCTCCATTTTTGCAGTGCAGGATCTTGTCACACGACTCAGAAATGCTGAACAGACAGAAGCCAGACAGGAAGGTCGTAAATCCAAAGTTATAGTCCTTTTGTTGAAGTTGCTTTTGCAGTAAATTGTAGCTAACAAAACTCTCCTCCCGAGTGCATCTCTGGAGCTATTCAGAGCACTTCATCTTTAGGCTGATAGTCACTCTCATTTTGTCCAAAAGCCCTGTGTTCCCATCCTCATCTCCAAGACTCAGTGGCCTGTGTGTGTCTCTATAAAAGGAAAAGTATTCACCGGAGAAAGGGAGGATTAACAAGGAGGAGCTGGAGAAGACAAGATGGCCTCCACAACTCCAGCTTTCTCCAAATGGGCTTAACGCTGTCTTTAAAGGACCTGTCTCTCATGTATCTGAGCGAAACTTGACTTGTCCCAGTATAAGCAGCTCTTGAGATCAAAATATATCAGCTGTGTATTGTCTGCATCTAATTATAAAGTGTTTTTTTTGGTCCGATAATCAGGAAGTGTACTATTAGCATGGGAGTTGTTGTTAGCTTTACCATCATGGCAAAACTCCTCTCTTGTGAAAAGCGCAGTGAATAATTATGCTTGGAATGTAAGTGAGGAATAACTTTGGACCAACTCAAACCATTTAAAATGAACTAGTTGTGTTTTTCATGTTTTTAAGACAGTACAAATCAGATAGACACAATCCTCTGAGGTGTTCCTCAAGGTTCCATTCTTGGCCCCATTTTATTCTCAATATATATGCTTCCCCTTGGCAAGATCATTCAAAAGCACAAGATCAGTTACCATCTGTATAAAGATGCTAACTGTTATAGACAACTGTATCTTTTCCTGAGCAAGAATGACCACAGTTCATTAGCACAACTCCTCAGCTGCCTCTCTGACATAAAAGATTGGATTTCCACTAACTTTGTGCAGTTAAATGAGTCAAAAACCGAAATAATTGTATTTGGTCCACCTCACGTAACCCAAAATTTGAGTAAAACCCTTAGTAACTTGACCCCCCTTGTAAAACCATCAGGTGGAACTTGGGTGTTATTCACTCCCAATTTGACCTTGATTTACAAAAAGCAAAGATTGTCCAATCATGCATTTATCAAATTCGTACTATAGCCAAAATATTTAAAAAACTGTATTCCTCGTGCAGACCTAGAGAGAGTCATTCATTCCCTAGTACTCAGCAGTTAGAATTCACTTTAAAATACAGCTGATTACTTTTAAAGTCATCCACGGCCGTGCTCCTGCCTACATTTGTGTCTCCTCAGAGCAGAAAATCCTCACTGTGCCTCCCTCCCGACTCCTGACCAGAGGGGACAGGGCCTTTTCGGTCAGGGCCCCAAAGCTCTGGAACGCACTGCCGGAGGAGATAAGACTAGCCAACACTGTGGGCGCTTTTAAATCTAATTAAAAAACCCACTTTTATAGCATGGCTTACTGTAATGTATTTTTTAAATCTGTTTTCGTTTTTAAAAATGTGTTATTGCTGCTAGGTGGTTAATTATTGTTTTATTGTTTCTGTGTGTGAAGTATTTACATGATGTGAAGCACTTTGTAACTAGTTTTTCAAAAGTGCTATACAAATAAAGGTATTATTATTATTAATACAATGATTTGGACCGGTCCTGTATTTACCTCCATCTCCAGATTCGAGGATGCCCTGCAGGTATTTGAAGGATCCGGATTGTTTGGGTTCAGACACTGGTTCTTCGTAGTCTTGGAGCATCTTGTAGACATCAGACTGTGTGACGTCAGGGGACTGCATCGGCGGCTCTGGGCTGGGGAAAACACACAAGAATAACTCATTCCACTGACTGGAGGAAAGGACATTTTTCCTTTGGCATTAATTGTACAAAACGATCTTTTAAAACACTTGAAATGGTAGAAATGTAGTAAATTATTGATGTTTTACATTTGGTTTGAAGGCACATCTTGTTGTAGGGAGTATCATATGGGTTTTTATAAATCTGAGTTGAGACAGTCTGGGTCCAGGGGCGGCGCCAGACATTTTTGGTTGGAGGAGATAAGGTCTGCGATGTGGGTGCTCATTTAACATGTTAATTTAGAGCCTTTTAACAATGGCTACCGTGTTTGAGTCGTTGTTTTAAACTAGTTTAAATGTAGTTAGCCCCTGTAGCGATTTATAAAAGCTAATATGGAATTGTTTTTGTTTTTGGAGTCTCATTTTGAAAAACATGTTTAGTAAAGATTGGATGTGCTATGAAAGTGTGGCAAAAATCTTTGGGGGAGCTATGGGGGAGCATTGACCATTCTACGGGAGGCCCCTCAAGGCCCCCCTCCCTGGCGCCGCCCACGTCTGGATCGCCCTCATATCTCTTCAGTCCAAAACCAGACTGATTCAGACTCTATTTGACAAAGTTTAGCCTGTGTTTAAACTCCGATAAAAGCCTCGACGAGCACATCCAGCAACAAAGAGAAGGAAATGCACTTTTTATGTAAACTTTCCTCTCAACCAGCCTCTCTCCTGTTTTACTTTGGCCTCAGTAATCTACACAGAGCTGCAGACATGTGCCTCTAAATGCCTGCAGTCCTAATCTCTGAAGTCTGCTGTGTGCATCCACCCATCAAGTCACTTCCAAACCCGGACGGAGCAGTTTTGACTTCATCTTCGAACCTTCGGGAGATGAGAGCTGCGGCTGACACGTGTTCAGACCAATTACACTCAGCTACAGGCCATAAGAAGTGGTTTGGTCCGTAGTGAAGTGATCAGAGTGAAGAAAGAAGAGACACGGTAAAACAGAGTAAACTGAAAGTGACAGTGAGCTACACGGAGACATCGTTGGCGTAGCGGCACTAATGCTCCCCTCCTCTGTGGTGTTCCCCAAGGTTCCATTCTTGGCCCGATTTCATTCTTAATATATATGCTTCCCCTTGGCAAGATCATCAAGCTACAAGGAGGCATTGTTGGCACTATTACCACACTCTTATCATGGAATAAACTTAGAACTGTAGTACAACCAAAGACGAGCTACGACAGATATCAAGCATGCCTCATATTTTGGAATCTCGGTCGCAAAGTGAACCAATCACTGCCGATCTCTGCCAACAGTAAACACAAGTGTTCTATCAAAGTAACGGCAAAAGACCAGGTCCACATTTCCCCACCCTTAAAGGAAAAACTGTGCTAGCGTTTAGTGCTATCCTCAGCTAACCGGCACATCTGCAGTCCCCTTATTGGCCTAGAACCAGAAAATTGCTCAGACAAACTCTGGTTATCAACATGATTGATAGTGCAAACCGCCAAACGATGCGAATGGGGGGCCGTCTTACAATTTCTGAGATGTTTTAAGACCAACTAAATCATGCCGTGGACACCCGGCTTTTAACGTGCTTGATTGTGTATCTTTCTGGCAAGGTTTGATCCTAGCTCAAGATCTGCAGGTGACTCTTTAGGAGGTGCACTGCGTTCGCTCGCTGCTCTTGACAGGTTGGGTCAAACGCAGAGGACAAAATCCCCACCTGGGACAATAGAATGCAACAAACATTTTACACCTGGAATCGCGTACGAAATGAATCAGTTGGGTGGAGACGGACTGTGGTTTCTTTCAGGATGTGCTGCTTCTAAACTACACTTTTACGAGCCACTTGAGAAGATCCACGGCAGCGTAATTCTTTCTGCAGCCCTTCGGTGCACAGGTGCGTTAGCCATATCCTCACACTCCACCAGCTGTCAGTCTGTGAGTCCAGGCACAACACCAAAACACGCTGTGAATTATTATGAAACAGCAACACTGAAAACGGAATTTACAAGCATTTTTATAACTCAATAAGACTGGCTTTATGGCTCATATTCGTACATTTTCGAACTTAAGCTGCAATCTTTTTAATACGGCTAGGTCAAGCATAAGCCAAGATGGGGTTTATAGGTGTAATAAACTGCCCTATAGGAAAGTTATGTCCTGGCCTTTCCATTGACCACTGTGGACCTTTTGGGTAAAGCCGTGTGGTCAAAAGAAACGTGTTGCTAATTATTTTTAATAGCAAATGTGTTATTCAATAAATGTATAAATTGTAACATACGCCATGTAAAGCGGGTTTGGTTTAGATTGCTGTTTTTCAAATTTCCTGAAGAAATACCGGAGTTACGACGTTTAGGCCTGTTATGATTATAAAGTGGATACGTTTTACTTTTACTTCACTACATTTGAGAGCAGTATCTGTACGTTCTACTCCACTACATTTTTGAACAGGACTAAAAAGTAAAAGTATTTTTTATTATTGTTTGAGACCTGATACAGAGGTTGAGGGGTTTATTTTTTGAGTAATATCTGTGTAATCCCTCAATCGTTTTTTTTTTGTTAACAAAAATATACAAATAAAAAACAGCGAGAAAAGACGATGGATTCGAATGTTTCTACTGAACAATGAACAGTTCATTTGAAGCTTTATAAGACTCAAAATCTGCACGAGATACTTTTACTTTTTCCTCTTTAAGTAGATTTTAAAACGGGTACTTTAATACTTTTACTTAAGTAGATTTTTTCACGCGATACTTTTACTTTTACTTGAATACAACAACATTCAAGCTGTAAAATGTTGAATAAGTGACTTCTGTGGCTAATTATATGTTGCAGCTCCGCCCTTTTAATGAGACTGTCTATTTAAAAATGGTTTACTGGGATTATCTTAATTATAGTTATTGTGTCAGTGCATATTTCAGTATTTCTCTGTAGCAATATATCGTGCTTCAAAATGTGCTATCGTGACAAGTCTAAGGACATTATTCATTCTAATAGTGATGGTGGTAAGCTGTACTCTTGTCTGCCCTGGGACGGATTGACAGAAAAATGGCTGCAAATCCGCGTCTCTGGCTTCTCCAACCTCCACCTTCGCTAGCACATTCCATTCATCCGAGTTTTGCAGTTATTTTGTGAAGAAAGATCACAATGTTCTGAATATCAAATTATCATAATCAAAGACACAATGCACAAATCACACTGAAATCTGGTATTTATTTAATGTAATCTGCTTTATAAAATCTAACCTTCAGAATGAAAAAATGTTCTGTCAAGATTTAACAAATGGAATCAAAATGACTTATTTTTGCTTGTGAAATTCTCAATGATTATATTTGAACTCTTAAAGACCCTGTACCTCATTTTTTTTCCGATCTGTTTGAGCAAAATTTGTCTTGCTCCATGCAGCACAGATACCAGAAGTTTCCATACACTTCTCTGGACTATAAGTCGCACTGGAGTATAAGTCGCACCAGCCAAAAAATGCATAATAATGAAGAAAAAAACATATTTCACATATAAATCGCATCTGAGTATAAGTCGCACCCCCGGCCAAACTATGAAAAAAAGTGTGACTTATAGTCCAGAAAATACGGTATATAAAAAGACACACACGCTCTTTTTCTCATTGTCTAAAAAAATCCCTCTCTCAATATTCTGGCATTTAGCAAATACAAATAATTTTGATAATCCTAATTGACCTAAAACAGGAAAACTTCAGCCAGATTTCATGTCAGACAGTGAGAAAAAAAAAAGCATATGTGTCTTTTCAAATAATGTATGTAAACATTTTAACTGTATATTGTATAAGCAGCACTTGAGGTCACAATAAGTCTGCTGTGGACTGTCTGCATGTAATTATAAAGCGTTTTATTGTCCAATAATGAGGAAGTGCACGTTAGCATGCTAGCTGTTGTTAGCATTATGTTAGCAAGTGCTTACTCACTCATTTTGGTGAATAAATAGGATGCTCGGAATGCATAAGGCGAGTGAGGAATAACTTTGGACCACTGCAAAAAGTTTACAATGAAGTAGTTGAACTGTTTTTCACGTTTTTATTAAAAATCAAGTACGGCTCCTTTAAAAGTTCTCCATTGGTCAGATAATGTTGGCCTCCCTACCTGTTTGGGGCGCTGAGCCTGAGTCCGCTCATCTTGTTGGATAGGCATCTCTCCCCATTGCTTCCGTTACTTCCACCGTGTGAGTACAGGGCAGTAGGCGCGTTGTATTGCTGGGGGCTGTATTGCTGGGGGCTGTATTGCTGGGGGCTGTATTGCTGGGGGCTGTATTGCTGGGGGCTGTATTGCTGGGGGCGGTGGTGGGGGGG
>KN469494.1:34592-54098 GCA_000787095.1 Periophthalmodon schlosseri
GACATAGTTGGCTGGCCTGGGAACGCCTTGGGGTCCCACCGGAGGAGCTGGAGGAAGTGTTTGGGGTGAGGGATGTCCGGGAGTCCCTGCTTGGACTGCTGCCCCCAAAACCCAGCCCCGGATAAGAGGAAGAAAATGGATGGATGGATAGTTGTAGGAGTGAAGACAACTTTTTGTCAAGTTCACAGACTTGAATTTTTCTTTTACTATGGATCAGACCTGGACGACTGAGGAGTTACACAGATATTACTCAAGAAGTGACAAAAGTTGAAAATGATTCCATAGCCACTAAACCAGAAGATGTAAAATTACTGCAAGTAGTCAAAAACACTGGAACTTAACGGAATGGATCTATAGGGACATGTGTACTTTTAGATTCTACTACTTCTACTACTACTATCCATCCATCCATCCATCCATTGGACCCCGAGGCGTTCCCAGGCCAGCCGAGAGACTTAGTTGGCTGGCCTGGGAACGCCTTGGGATCTCACTACTACACTGGTACTACTATTACTACTACAAATTCAAGCATATTACTACTACTTGTACTATATTATACTAGCCTACTATTACTGCTACTGCCACTACTACTAGGGATGGGCCTTTATGGAGTATTTGAGCTGATACAGATACACAATATTTGGCCTGACATCTGCCAATATATATATTTTTTTTATTCATGGCAAGGATCACACATGTATTTAACAAAATGTATTTATCTGGGATATAATGTCATTTGCTGCATGATTGTGTGAACATACAGCCATATAATGCATTTCTAGTTCAATTTTTACTTCAAAAAGACAAATCTGATGCACTGAGGACAAAAATCGAATCGAATATCGGTATCGAATATCGGTGGAGTAATAAGGTGATGTTGTGCAGATGTAGTAGTAGTAGTAGTGGTTGTGTAGACAGTAGTAGTATTAACGGGTATGGGCGATATATCAGGATCAGTATCGGCCGATATTAAACGTTTCTGTCGATATTGGTGTCCCTCAATATCGATATTTGATACCGATATTCAATATTTTTGTTGATTCTTGTCCTCAATGCATTTCTATTTCCGTTTTTACTTCAAAAAGACTAATTTGATGCACTGAGCACAAAAATCTAAAATCCGTATTGAATATCGGTATCAAATATCAATATTGGTGGACACCGGTATCGACAAAAACATTTGATATCGATGCCGATCCTGATATATTGTCCATTCCTAACTACTACCACCTACCTACTGCTACTACTACCACTGTTTTACACAACTACTACTACTACTACTACTACTACTGTTCTTCACAACTACAGCCACTACTACTACAACTACTACTGTTCTACACAACAACAACTACTACTACTACTACTACTACTACTACTACAACTACTACTGTTCTACAGAACAACAACTACTACTACTACTAATGTTCTTCACAACTCCAGCCACTACTACTACAAGTACTCAGAACAACAACTACTACTACTACTAATGTTCTTCACAACTCCAGCCACTACTACTACAAGTACTACTGTTCTACACAAGTACAACTACTACTACTACTACTATTACTACTGTTCTACATAACTACTGCTACTACTACAACTACTGCTGTTCTACATAACTACTGCTACTACTACAACTACTGCTGTTCTACATAACTACTGCTACTACTACAACTACTGCTGTTCTACATAACTACTGCTACTACTACTACTACTACTGTTCTACACAACTACTACTTCTACTACTACTACTACTACTGTTCTACAGCATCACTGCTCCTGTTCTACACTACTACTATTACCACTACATCTGCCCAGCATCACCCTGATCCTTCACCAAACATATCTTTTGTTTTCCTGCCACATCACCGGCCCAGGAGACGAACCCCAGCGTGTTGTTTTCGTGGGCCAGATGGAGCTACACCTCCGGCAAATGACAGAGCGCGGCCCCAGTGTTTGGACTCGTGTTAAACGGTGATGTCACGGCGCTCGAGCCGCAGACGGCGCTATCTCCCTCCTCTCGCGCCCGGCCGACCTCGTCCCGCTCAAAACCCCGATAAACTATTACGTGAAGTCACCACCTCTGATACGGCTGCGACGGCTCGAGAGGCTGCGCCGGATCACGGCTCGGTTTTAGAAAGGTCTCTGGGGTTCGTTCCATTGAGCCATGTTCTGTCAAATCACCGTAAACTAGAAATGAGGTTTATGACGTTAAAGGGCCCACGATTTCCCCCCCGTATATTTGAGTAAAATTTGTCATGCCCCAGTTAGGCGTGTGACGATATTGAAATTTTGTGTGACGATTATCATAACCAAAATAATTGCGATTTATTATATCGATTACATCACGATAATGATTAAAGTTGCTATGGATATGAACAATTATAACTTTAACAGAGAATATTATGGATGAGCAGGGCCGTCGACTGAAATTTGGAGGCCCCGGGGCGATAAGCCTCACATGGCCCCCCCGTAATACAAATTAATAGGAAGAGGGTCCAATTCTGGGGCCCCGGACAACACACCCCATTGTCCCTCCCTGTCCACTCCCCTGTGTTTAAGTTTTGTTTTTTTTTCCTGCACATTAAGGTGATATAATGGTGATTATCTTTGTTGGCGATTATCACGATTATATAAAAAGTCCCACAAACCATTATTGTCGACCCTTTTTATTACGATAAACGATATTATTGTTTATTGTCCCATCCCTAGCCCCAGTACAGATATATTGTATAAGCAGCTCTTGATGTCAAAATAAGTCCGCTGCACTCTGTCGGCATCATAGACTGTGTACATAAATGGACTTAGCTAACCCGCTAGCCGCCGCGCTCCAAAGAGGAAGTGATCATGGGCGCGCTTCCGGCTTCGCATTAACCCGCTCTACATCATCCTCGTATTTTTATTTCGCTATTACATTAATAAAAGACAAATCAGGCGCCTGCTTTCACCGAGGTCTCTCCCGCTAGCGTTAGCAACAGGTTTGATTGACAGCGTTGTTAAGCGCCCGCTCCCTGCTAAACCAGCGGTGCGAGCGGGAAGGGGCGTTACCTTCAGCAGCCTCGCTTCGGATTGGCTCTTTGGTTGCTATGATACTCACAGTCGGAATTCCAAATACGAAAATCGGCTGCCTCGCTTCGGATTGGCTCTTTGGTTGCTATGATACTCACAGTCGGAATTCCAAATACGAAACTCGGCTCCAAATTCGCCGCTATAACCGCTAACCTCGGTGAGCTAGCAGTGACTGGAGCCGGACGCTGTGGGTCACGTCACACTCACTTAGTCCACTTCTTTATACTATGGTCTCTATGGTCTGCATCTAATTATAAAGTGTTTTATTGTCTGATCATCAGGAAGTGCCGTTAGCATGCTAGTTGTTGTTAGTGCCTTTAATCAACTGAAAATAGCGCTTTAAACGTGATCCGAATCTACACACTAAAGCGTGTTTATTTGGAGAATCAAATTTGGGAATCAAACCAGGGACTTTTTGCAGTGAAGAGACATTGTTAACCATCCCCAGCGGTTACTACTGTTGTTCCTCTGTAAACTCCGGAACTCAACCGACCTGTTTACGAGTCTGACCAGAGTGGGCAAAATGATGGTCTAAATATGAGTGTTTGTAACAGAGAGGGGGGAAGGGAGGGAAGAGAGAGGGAGAGAGAGAGGGAGAGAGAGAGAGAGAGAGAGCAAGAGAGAGAGAGAGACAAAGATGAGTCTGACCAGAGTGGGCAAAATGATGGTCTAAATATGAGTGTTTGTAACAGAGAGGGGGGAAGGGAGGGAAGAGAGAGGGAGAGGGAGAGAGAGAGAGAGAGAGAGAGCAAGAGAGAGAAAGAGAGAGAGCAAGGGAGAGAGAGGAGAGAGAGCAAGAGAGAGAAAGAGAGAGAGAAGAGATAAACATGAGTGTTTGTAACAGAGAGAGGGAGGGGGGAGGGAAGAGAGAGGGAGAGCGAGAGAGAGAGAGAGAGAGCAAGAGAGAGAAAGAGAGAGAGCAAGGGAGAGAGAGCAAGATGAGTCTGACCAAAGTGGGCAAAATTATGGTCTAAATATGAGTGTTTGTGAAAGCGAGAGGGAGGGGGAAGACAGAGGGAGAGCGAGAGAGAGCAAGAAAGAGGGAGGGAGAGAAAGAGACAGAGCAAGACGAGTCAGACCAGAGTGGGCAAAATAATGGTCTAAATGTGAGTGTTTGTAACTGAGAGAGGGAGAGGGAGAGAGAGAGAGAGAGAGAGAGCGCGAGAGAGAAAAAGCAAGACAGAGAGCAAGAGAGAGAGCAAGACAGAAAGAGAGAGAGCAAGAGAGAGAGAGAAAGAGAGAGAAAGCAAGAGAGAGAGAGAGTAAGAGAGAGAGAGCAAGCGAGAGAGAGAAAGAGAGAGAGAGCAAGAGCAAGACAGAGAGCAAGACAGAAAGAGAGAGAGTGCAAGTGAGAGAGAGAGAGAGAAAGAGAGAGAGCAAGATAGAGAGAGAGAGAAAGAGAGAAAGCAAGAAAGAGTGAGAGAGAAAGAGCAAGAGAGAGAGCAAGAAAGAGAGAGAAAGAGATAGATAGAAGAGATAGATAGAGCAAGAGAGAAAGAGAGAAAGAGAGAGAGAGAAAGCAAGAGAAAGAGAAAGCAAGAGAGAGAGAGAAAGATAGAGAGAGCAAGAGAGAGAGAGCAAGAGAAAGGAGGAGGAGATAAGAAAAGTGAGGGAGGAGAGGTAAAGATAGAGGAGGAAAGAGAGTAGGAGAGAGAGCGATGAGAGAGGGGTGAATGAGAGCGAGGGAACGGGAGAGCAAAATAGATGAAAAATATAAGAGAGCAAAACTAAAGAGATGAGAAACAGAAGGAGGAGGAAATAAGAGAGAGCTGAAAGACAAATGAGGGAGAGAGGGAGATACAAGAAAGAAACAGAGGTAGAGATATGGAAAGAGAGAGTGGTAAATAGACTGAAAGTACACGGTTATAACTAACGATTATTTTAGCACATCTGAAACACAGCAATAATGCCACAGCCTAAGTTAAAGTCTGCAAAATGTGAGGACGTGGCGAGGGGCGGGAGAGAAGAGAGCTAGAAAGAAACGGAGAAGAGAGAGAGAGATGGAGGGAGACAGAGAGAGAGCGGTGTAGATTCGGATCACGTTTAAAGCGCTGCAGCCGCAGGAGGTCGGCCTTTGCACCTCTCCAAACATGACCCCTGTCAGACGTCTACACACGCTGTTCTCCACCTCCTCTTTGGACCACACGCACCCGTCGCCCCAACGCTCTCCTCTGCAGATCTCGCCGCTTCGACCCGAGACCTGCCGCAGCTCGGCCTCCCGCTGACGACACCGGCGACTTCGAGAAATTTCGAAATTTAAAACTGCTCCACTTTGCTTTTTCTAAGAACCTCGCCAAATAAAGATGGACCAGTCCAGAGGTCCGATAACAAAGTATGAGAAGAAAGAGCAACGTTGTGCTTCCATTTAAAACAGGAACTTACCAAACCGTTGACATGGGACCAGGTCGATTTTAATAAATGTGTTAAATGTGTTAAATGTGTGGAGTATTCACTAACAGGACCTATATACTCGTCTTTATCGTATAAAAGACTGAACGAGCTGAAGAACTGTCTGAAATAGGACAACTGGACCTTTGAATAGTTTTGGAATATTTTGAACTTTCACAACTCGGCCTGGGACAATATGGAAATTTTGTGTCACAATCATCATGTCCAAAATAATTGCAATTAAGAGAAAGAGAGAGACCAAGAGAGAGAGAGAGAATAAGAGAGAGAGAGAGACCAAGAGAGAGAGTAAGAGAGAGAGAGAGAGACCAAGAGAGAGAAAGTAAGAGAGAGAGCAAGAGAGAGAAAAAACAAGACAGAGAGAGAGAAATCAAGAGAGAGAGACCGAGAGAGAGAGAGAAGAAGAAGAGAAAGAGAGTGGGAGAGAGCAAGAGAAAGTGAGCGAGAGAGAGCAAGACAGAGAGAGAAAACAAGCGAGAGAGAGGGAGAGACCAAGAGAGAGAGAGAGAGCAAGACAGAGAGAGAACAAGAGAGAGAGAAAGAAACCAAGAGAGAGTGCAAGAAAGAAAGAGCAAGAGAGAGAGAGCAAGACAGAGAGCAAGACAGAGAGAGAGAGACCAAGAGAAAGCAAGAGAGAGAGCAAGAGAGAGAGCAGGACAGAGAGAGAGAACAAGAGAGGGAGAGAGAGAGAGAGACCAAGAGAGAGAGCAAGAGAGAGTAAGAGAGAGAGAGAGAGAGCAAGAGAGAGAAAGTAAGAGAGAGAGCAAGAGAGAGAAAAAACAAGACAGAGAGAGAGAAATCAAGAGAGAGAGACCGAGAGAGAGAGAGAAGAAGAAGAGAAAGAGAGTGGGAGAGAGCAAGAGAAAGTGAGCGAGAGAGAGCAAGACAGAGAGAGAAAACAAGCGAGAGAGAGGGAGAGACCAAGAGAGAGAGAGAGAGCAAGACAGAGAGAGAAAACAAGCGAGAGAGAGGGAGAGACCAAGAGAGAGAGAGAGAGCAAGACAGAGAGAGAAAACAAGCGAGAGAGAGGGAGAGACCAAGAGAGAGAGAGAGAGCAAGACAGAGAGAGAACAAGAGAGAGAGAAAGAAACCAAGAGAGAGTGCAAGAAAGAAAGAGCAAGAGAGAGAGAGCAAGACAGAGAGCAAGACAGAGAGAGAGAGACCAAGAGAAAGCAAGAGAGAGAGCAAGAGAGAGAGCAGGACAGAGAGAGAGAACAAGAGAGGGAGAGAGAGAGAGAGACCAAGAGAGAGAGGAGCAAGAGAAGAAAGAGAGAGAGAGAGAGAGAGAGAGAACAAGAGAGAGAGAGAGAAAGAGAGAGACTTTTATATAATTGTATTTTGCTGTCAGTGAAAACAACTACGATCTAGCGGAGAACATTATGGATGAGCAGGGCTGTCAACAGAAATTTGGGGGCCTGTGGCAAGAAGTGCCACATGGGCCCCCCTCTAATACAAATTAATAGCAATTGCTAGGCCTGTCACAATAACATATGTTTGATATATTGCTGAAGTAAATATAGACAATAAACGATAATACTGAAACTAATTAATGCCACTGACACAAAAACCCAAGCGCAGATTTAATCCACAAAAACTATTCTAAATCTACAATATTGTTAAAAAAATCATGAGCTGCAATAAATAAACAGCAGAATGAAACACTTTAGTTTAGTTTGCATCTGTATCGAGTCATAGAACTTATTTATTCAACCTTTTATGGCTTAAATCTTATCATAAAGCCAAAAAATGACCCAAAATTTCCCAGAAGTGCAAAGAAAAAGAACACACGAAAAATACTGCCCCCCCCAAAAAAATATTGTTCCAACTTTCATATATTGATCAGTCGATATAGTAATTATCATGACAGGCCTAGAAACAGGATGAAATTCTGGGCCCCTTAGACTCTGGGGCCCGGGACAACAGACCTCTTTGTCCCCCGCGTCAACTCCCCTGTGGATAAGTACATTTGTTCTGCACATTCTGGTGATATAATGGCGATTATCCTTATTGGCGATATAAGACCACGTATAAACATGACAGAAACTACCATAACTTTGTATTGATCATTACGGTATCGAGCCTTTTACTAAGTTTGAAATTTTAGTACCGTGACAACTCTGCATTTGACCCATTCCTCAACACGGCTGAAGCAACGTGTCAGCTAGGTTTGGTCAGGAGTACCTCGCTGGTGGATGACCCTAATCCTACTGCGTATGACTTGGGTCTCGGTTAGATTAGACAGACTGCTGGGCCATCGTAGCATATTGTGAAACACCCAGATCACTACGGCTTCCTGTCTCTGCAGTAGTCCGTCTCTGCACTTCACACCAAAACCACAGCCACCCAGCCCAAACCAGACCCTGTCATTATGTTCTCCAGATGGTGGCCTTCACACTGGCTTTATTCAACCAGAAAAACACAGCTTATGTGAGATTTATTATAGTACTATAGTGTCTATAGAACATTTCAAACTCTCTTTTGGTACTAAAGAAAGGAGTCCGTACGCAAGACCAATTCTGATGCTCCGACGATGATAAAACACTAAAAAAATAGTTCAGATAGTTCAAATTCTTCCAGTCTTCTGATACACATAAAGACAATTCCAGATCTATCCTGAAAGGTTCAATTTTGTTGTATTTTTCCAGTATTGATCATAGACTGTATATATAAATGGAACGCAGCGGCTAGTGGGTTAGCTATGTCCAAGTAGGAAGTGGTTATGGGCGCACTTCCGGTTCCATCGGATTCAATTCACTTTACATTGGAAAATTGTCACCCCTCCCTCTGTAACTGCTGCTGTCAGACTCGTCATTTTGGTTTTAAAATGTTCGTATTAATCCGCTCTACATGATCCTGCTATTTTTATTTCGCTATTGTGTCAGTAACTCAAGATATGAACATTAATAACAGACAAATCAGGCGCCTTCTTTCCCTGAGGTCGCTCCCGCTAGCGTTAGCAACAGGTTTGACTGACAGCGTTGCTAAGCGCCTGCCCCTTTCTGCTCGTTACCTTCAACAGCCTCGCTCCGGATTGGCTCTTTGGTCGCTATGATACTCGCGGTCAGAATTCCAAATATGGAACTCGGCTCCGCGCGGTCAGATTCCAAATATGGAACTCGGCTCCGAATTCACCGCTATAACTGCTCTGGCATCGACGAGCTTCATTTGACGGGAGCCGAACCCCGTGGGTGACGTCACACTCACTCAGTCCACTTCTTTATACAGTCTGTTTTATTGATGCTAGTTCAAATGTATATAATTTCAATACAAGTTTTAGTTTCATAATCCCTGGGTTCACTTTTTTGACAGCCCTAATCAAGCTATGAGTGAAAAACCATTGAGCCGACTTGTGCTCTTTTTTATTTGGACTTAATATGGGTCTTACTAGCCAACGTGCTTGTTCATGTCGATATTTAGAGACTTAAACAGACAAAGAGGAGGGAAGTCCCTGCTGCTGTGGCACGAACATGAACACATCACAATGACACTCCTTATTTTGTACAAACCAGGAGGTAAGTGAGGACATTCAGGGACGTGTAGGAAATGAGAGACGCTGGAAACGGCTGCGGTTTTTGTGTTAAAACTAAACTGCACTTTATTAGAGATGCTTTAAATGTCTTTTGCTCCTTGGTTTTACTGATGTAACTCACAAAGTGGATGAAGAGACATTCATCCGACTGTCAAAGCCGGGATCCGATCTCATGGGGTCAACACGAGCAAACCTGCTGGAACAAATATTATAATAATGGCACAGTTTCACCCCCACAGTTAAAGTGATAGTGTGTAACTTTCTGAAGGTGGCAAGTCAACTGCATGATTCCGCTGAAATGCAAAGTTAAACCCATACTTCAGGACATTCTCAATGGAAATAGATACGTTTTTTTGCCATACTATGGAATATTATAGCCAAGGAACAACATTTCAATGTAAACGTGCAGGAGGAGGCCAAATAAGAGTCAGGTTTGTGGAGATGCGAGCCCACTCAGAGTAAGGACGCATGTTTTTGGTGCAATAAAAACATCCATAATATAAATTAAAAAACATGTTTTTATTTAAGTCTATATTTTTTTGGAGACATTATTGCTTTGCTTGTAATGTTCCACAATATGGAATTAAATGTATATATATTGCATGTTTAAATAAATCTCAAATGTTTATTACTGAAGGTCATTTTTGGTCTCTCACACATGTTTATGCCACCAGTAGAAACATGTGAGGTCAAAGCTGTGTGATACCCACATGTTTGACACCTGCATTCCTCCAGTAAGCCCGTTTTCCACTCACACCAGTCTGATAAGGTGTGACTTGTTCACCGCTGCTGTTCTTGCCTTTCGTCTTGTAACACTCCGCCCTGACCCGGGCCGCGTGGCAGATTTATTGGGCGAGACATCTGGAACTTGCCATATAAAAATGCCCATTTGGTAACTCGCAAAAAATCGTAAGCGCTCTCAGCTTGCACTTGCAGGTACAGAGGCTAGGTTTGTTTTTATTAACGCTAATCTGGTTAAGGCCAACTGTCTCATTATTGTGATTAATTATTGCATTACAAGTCTGGACAGTGTCTGGCTCACATTGGGACGTTGTCTAGGTGTGACCGTCGGCTTAATCGGCAAAAATCCCATATCGCGAGTAACTCTATCTCGCAGCTTCGGTGTAGTCAAAACATTATTATGAATTTAATGTCACGCCTTTGGTTCGAGAAGGTTACATCTCAATAATAATAGTTTCTGTCTTTTGAGGATGATCTTTCATTCTAAGTCTCTGAAGGATCCCACTTGGCTCCAACTCTGAAGGCAGGAAAAAAGTAAACGATTGAGAAAGAATAAAGAATGAAGTGTGTATTGACTGACCTGCTACATAATGTATGCTAACCATCCAGCTAATGATTTAGGTCATAGAGTAATGGCCAGAATTTGAAAGATGAATAATTATAAGCAGTTAAAATCCCTTTGACAATGGGGGCCTTAAAATGTCGAACTTGTAAAAACAAACACGGGCTACGTTCACACTGCAGGGTATGTGGCCCAATTTGGATTTTTGGATTGTATCCGATTTTTTTATGTAGCCGTTCACATTGCAACAAAAATGCGACTGCTATTTATGCCTAATGTGAACGGAAAGCGGCCGCGAAGGGACCTGCAGAAGTGTTTGCAGAAGTAAACATGGCCCCGACTCGTCTCAGTCCTGGCGCATTTGTAGCTGTTTCAAGTTATTTGAGCAAACGCAGCCAACATTTACTCAATCGAGTGATTTTGCGAGGCATTTCAAGAAGGAAGAGGGGACAAGGGTTTTGGTTATGGCCGTCTGTGGGGCCCTTTCTGCCATTTCCATTTGGAGGAGCGCGTGGGGGAGGAGTCGGAGCCAAGAGCCGCAGGACGCTGATGTGAGCCGCTTCACTGACCCAGACTTTTTTAAATAAGTTTTGAATGAGCAGGAGAACATTTGCCAATGGGCGTGATCGTTTTTCCCCAACGTTTGCGCCAAAAGACTCATCTGTAAGTGGCATGAGGGTGACATGAGCGTTCAGACTGCAGCCATATCAGATACATATCAGATTTATGACACAAACGAATGAGGCCTGGGTCAGATTTGAAACAATCGGAACTGAGCTGTTCACACTGACGTGAAAAAATCAGATACAGGTCACATGGGTAAAAAAATTTGATTTGGCCTGGAGTGTGAACGTAGCTTAAGAGATGTGTGTGATATTGTCTGATGTATATAATTTATACAAATACATATTTCAGACAGATTTTTTTCTTTGCAATAAACAATATAACGTATCTTCTCATTTTAAACAAACCAGATGTACGATTTTGATTCTAAATTCCATAAACATGACCCAACTGTCCCCAGGTACGAGTTAGACATCTTCAAATCAACGATAACTTCTACTGATAACAACTGTAAAGCTGATTTATTATTACAAAAACACTGGACATGGTGGCGCAGCTGTTTATGTTATGACTTGGTGTTTTGGTTCTCAAGATGACCGTCCAATCAGAAAGCAGTACGAGCCTCACGTGAGTCTTTCGTTTGGGTTGCCAGTTTCGTTGCAGAAATCCAGTTGGTTTAAAGCGAAAAGGACTCTCTCTGATCTTAATCCTCACTACCTAAACCCTGTGACAATTTGCCACCCAACCTATAATCTTGCTCAGATAGTACCTTGTTGGCTCTTTTCCACTAATCCGCAACTGCCAATGTGACAACGGTTCATTTGGGTTAGATCTTCTGGTAAAACGGGGAAAGTTATGATATATATATATGAAAAGCTATAGTTCCATGGTCTTGAATGAACCCAGTGACCACAGATTGGTTAAAGAGTAGTAAAAGGGACTGAGGAGGAGGAGGAGAAGGAGGAGGAAGAGGGGGACATAATTGGAGTCATGTGTTTTTAGATCCAGATTTGGGCCTGGTTTCTGGACACAGCTCCTGCTCCGGGCTGAGCCTCCAGGGACTTCAAAATGAGGGTTTTCACAATCCGCGCTGCTCCAACGATCAAACATAAACCAGGGCTGCATGGATGTGTGAGTTTGAAGATACAAAAACAAAGAAATGCATCGTGGGATTTAGGGCAAGGTCCCACGGGACAAGTCTGATTCTGATTTGAACAAAATATACAGCGTTATGAATGGCTTATACCAAATATTTGACGAGTACGATTCTACCACAAATGTCTACTTAGCGCTTAAAACAACTTAAATAAATACATTTTATAGGGGCGACAGTAGCTCAGTTGCTCAATCTTTGTCCACTTGTATGAACTTGGAGTATTGAAATTTGAACTTCCAGCCAAACTATTTTCAAATCACAAAAATCTATTGTTATAATCACAACGTTGTTTACTTTCACAAGATAGTGCTAGCATTTATGTCTGTCTGCTGGACTTTGACTGCATTCTGGACTACACCTCTCCACAGTTTTGCCCCCGTCAGCACTCACACAGAGAGGCAGTGTCGACTAAAGCCCATTTCTCTGGAGTCTTCTGTGGATTAGGGCTGATTAGTGTGACACAAACACCAAACAAACAGGCCACAGGTCACTGCTCTAAAAATGGAGCACGGATGAACGCGGGAGCGCTCTGTCAGTGCTTCAGTAGTTTAACAGGGCTTAGGGAAAGTGGGCGAACTCAAACCCTTGTCAACACCGCGACATTAGGCACGAGCTTTTAAGGCCGGGGGGCTGTGCGTTCATGTCCGTGGATGTGTTTGGCGTCTTGACAGTCAAACTAGGCTGTTCTGTGCTTCGCTGCAAGATGGCTCACGACGTAACTCGAAGAACTGAGTCCGTGTAATCCCTCACTCGTCCATGGATGGGTTATATTGGTGATTTTCCGATTCTAGAATGTGAGGAGGTCATACTGCCAGATGGGGGCGCAAGAGCCAGATTTTCTTATTGCTTACGCCGTACTTTGCCATGAAATATCCAAAAGGTAAATTCATAAGTATTGAACATGTTAGTGATTAGACCCAAGAACTCGCTGTATTACAACAACAATCCACACAATATTCATTTTAGCTGCCCTCGCCGACTGTGTAAAGAAGTGGACTAAGTGAGTGTGACGTCAACCACAGCGTTCGGCTCCAGTCAAATGAAGCTCATCGAGGCTGGAGCGGTTATAGCGGCAAATTTGGAGCCGAGTTCCATATTAGGAATTCCGACCGTGAGCATCATAGCAACCAAAGAGCCAATCTGGAGCGAAGCTGTTGAAGGTAACGCCCCTTTCGCTTAGCAACACAGTCAATCAAACCTGTCAAACCTCGGACATTTTAAAAGTTCAGAGCCTGACGGCAGCAGTTACAGAGAGAGGGGTGACAGTTTTCCAATGTAAAGCAAACATCCATAGTCGATGGAGCCAGAAGCGCGTCCATGCTCACTTCCTATTTGGAACGTGGCGGCTAGCGGGTTAGCTATGCCCATTTATATACACAGTCTATGATTACAACAAAAATCAGCATTTTAAGAATATTCATTTTAGCTGCCTCCATCTGTATTACATATGTCTGGCCTATGGAATGTTGTGATGTCATCTGAAACCCAGCAGTTCATTGTCTTAGCACAAGTTTTATTATTGACAAAAAAAACGCTACGTCTTATTGTAGCTTGTAAAATTGAAGGGAGATATCAGTCTCTCCCTTTTTGAAAACTACTCCATCTCTGCCTCCTTTTGTTAAGCGTTTTGAGCGAATTAAATGTTGGAAGTTATGCAAGGACTCGCTCTGTCAACTCCAATCCAGGTCAGTTTGGAGAAAAGGCTCCGCGGCTGCCAGCACTGGCCCTTCACAGCTCAACATATTTCAGCTTCCGCATTGGGAGATTTTTCCACAAGTGTTAGACCGCAGCAGATATGACTTTAATAATAGGGGAACAGAATGAATGGCATTTAGAGACGCGAGCCAACATCTGACCAACTCGAAGCTACCACTGCGTCGGGAAAGTATTTTTAAAAAAACCTAAGAGCGACTGCCAGGAAGCATGGTATTGTCTTACATAATGGTTACAATGCTGTTTCTAATGTCACGACTGATGTTGAAAGCAAAAACACAAATTTCTAAATGGAAAAATACAGTATTTCATTATTTTTTTGCAAGGGCCAAATCAAATTAAAGGGTCTGTAACCAATTTCTTCCCATGTATTTGAGCAAAATTTGTCTACAGGACTGGGCATGGGACGATACTGAAATTTTTGTGTTGCGATTATCATGGCCAAAATAATTACGATAAACGATTATATCACAAGAACGATTTAAGTTGCTGACAGTTTAAAAATGTTCTGGATAAGCTCCATATTTAAACAACTTTTATATAATTGTACTTTGTTATCAGTGAAAATAACTATGATCAAGCAGAGAACATTGTGAATAAACAGGGCCGTTGACAGAAAATTGGGGGCCCGGGTCAAAAAACCTCACAATTCAGGGCCCCTAAAACCCTGGGGCCTGGGACAACAGACCCCTTTGTCCCCCCCGCCGACTCCCCTGTGGTTAAGTAGCTTTTTTCTGCACATTCTGGTGATGTAACGGCGATTATCTTTGTTGCCAATTATCACGATTATATAAAATGTGTCACGAACGATTATTGAGTAACTTTTTATCACGATAAACGATATTATTGTTTATCGTCCCATCCCTACACAGTACAGATATCTTAATCAGGAAGTGCACGTTAGCATGCTAGTTGACAGCAAACTTTTAAAATCAACTAGTTCTGTTTTTTCTCGCTTATTTCAACTTATACATTTGAATTTACTCTAAAACGATCACTGTATTTTCATAAAATCCTTCTGACAGCCACAGCTACTAATTTTGCGCCTTGAAATTGCCAATATTTTGCTGTATTTTTGTACAGCGTAGGCCTATTAATGTACCAACGACAACTATTTTATGAAATATTTATTCTATAGGTCTACAGTGACGCAATTGCAACTTTTCCTCTCCTTCATTCCTTCAAATTCCCAAATTAGAATTCCAAAAAAATTAAAAAGAAACAGGCACTGCCAATCCAAAGTGCTATCAACCTCAAATGAGTTGTTTAAATGTACTCAGGATACATCACGGACAGGGGCGTCAGACTGGGGGGGGTAAAGGGTACTGTTTACCCAGGGGCCAGTGCAGAGAGGGGCCCTTCACAAAGTCTCATAAAGTGGGCATTTTTCTTGTGACAACATGTAGTGCGGGGGGCCCCCAATATGATTTGTACCCAGGGCCCAGAATTTGGTTCAACATTCCTGATCGTGGCGTTACTGAAAGAGTGATTACGCCTCATCAAAGTTCCATTAGAAACAAAGGCTGGTCCAGTAGAGATACGGCGATGAAGGGAGCGCTGTGCTTCTGGCTGTGAGTGGATAGAATCTGGCTCCATGACGCGTCTCTCCCACTGACTCGCACTTAAAGACAGTAACATGAAACTAGGTCAATATTTTTGCCCAGCTTAAACTGTCTTTGTTGAACCCTTTGTTGATCTCTATTATAAGTTTGATGCAATGGCAAATACGGCAGGAAAGTATCTTATTTTAAGCCAAAATGATTAGACGGAGCAAGTATCTAGTTGTTCTTGTGTTTGCGTAGCGGCTTTAAAGGCTCTGTACGCAATTTTTTCCCATGTGTTTGAGCAAAATGTGTCTTTCCCCAGTGCAGATATGTTGTATAACCAGCTCTTGAGGTCAAAATAAGTCAACTGTGTAACGCCTGTGTCTAATTATAAATCGTTTTAATGTCAGAGAATCAGGAAGTGCGCGTTAGCATGCTAGTTGTCGTTAGCTTTATCGTGAAAAGCCTCCGAAAAGTGTGAAACGCGCTTATAAACTCATCGTGGTGAATAATTAAGATGTTCGTAATGCTTAAAGGTGAGTGAGGAATAACTTTAAAGAACTGCAAACTAATATTAACTAGTTCTGTTTTTCATGTTTTTGATCAGATATAACCCACGGCATCTTAAAGAACACTTTTTTTTATTGTAAAGGTGCACTGCGGAACTGTTCTGGTGATGTCACGCCCCCTGGCCTCCACCAGGACAGTTACGCAGCGCAAAGAACTTGTTATAATACAGACTTCATCACAGTCACTCAGATTTGTCACATTTCGAAGCTGTACATGAGTGTAAGACATTGGAAACAGCTCATAGGTTCCACTGGTCACATCCTGCACAGGGATTCATTCTTTCCCATAAGTCACTCTGGGTTTCCAACTGCAACAGCAAACGTCTGATTAAAACGGAAATTGAATGAAGTCTTTGGACAGAGGAATATGATTTTCAGATTTATGGGGTTTCTTTGTGACCCAGTTTAAATGTACAGGTAGAGCCACTGGGAAGATCTCACCACTCGTCATTAGTACTGTTTTTACTGAGTCTGACTGAGGGTCAAAGGTCACAATTTGACTCCAACTCCACTTTGTTCCTGATTTTGCTCTGTGTGTTTGAGCAAAATGTGTCTCGCCCCAGTACAGATATATTGTATAAGCCGCTCTTGAGGTCAAACTAAGTCTGCTGTGCCCTGTCTGTCTAATTATAGTTTTATTGTCCAATAATCAGGAAGTGCGTGTTAGCATGCTAGTTGTCATTAGCTTTACCGTGACGGCAGAACTCCACTGTAGTCACTGTAGTTTTGGAAAACCTCATCAAATGTGAATAACTAGGAAACTCTTGAGATTAGGTCAAAATAAGTCTGCGGTGTGCTGTCCGAACTATAAAACATGTTCTTGTCCCAGAAGTGCGCAGTTAGTGTGCTAGTTGTAGTTAGCGTTATCGTGGTGGCAGAACTCCGGCAAAGCTCTGATCCCTGAAACTTGTGAGAAGAGCTTATAAACTCATCGTGGTGAGTAATTAGGATGCGTGCATTGCATAAGGCAAGTGAGGAATAACTCTGGACCTCTGCAAACAATTTAAAATGAACTAGTTCTGTTTTTCACGTTTTTAAAATCAGGTCCAGCGGCATGTTTTAATACTTTTGAACAACTATTATTTTGTATTTAGGTTTTCAATCATAATTTTGTCCTTTTTACATTGCAAGGTAGCATTTTTAAACCATTTTTGCCACTAAAATACAGCGTATAGTCCATAATACAAAAGAACAAACGCATTTTTATTAATTTCCCATAAACAACTTGAATGTGCTTCCCCCTATTTCTCCGTAGCCTGTTTTTTGTTCCTAGATATGTTTTCATTATGTTGTACCTTTTTATGGCATCTTTGTTCTCAACAGGACACAAAGAAAGGAGGCCCGTGCTTTAAAAGGCCTTTGGGAGCGGATGTTTCCTCTCTCCTCATCTCTCTCCTCTGAGGAACCACCTGAGCGTGACTCCAGAGCTGCAGAACCGACTCTGACTTTCACAGTTATTAAACCAGACTGTGGGAGCTTACGTGGGGCTTATAACGCAGGAGGAAGATGATATAACAGATATAAGTCGGGACAAGGGATGGGACAATAATATTAACAATTATATAATCGCCAGCAGAGATAATATTACATCACCTGAATGTGCAGAGGAAACATACTTATCCATAATGTTCACTTCTGGGTCACTGTTGTTTTCACTTATAGTACATTTCTATAACAGTTGTTTAAATATGGAACCGGTTCATAATATTAAAATGTTACTCAAATCCAGAACATTTTTAAACTGTCAGCAACTTAAATCCATCCATTTCATTCATTTTATGGATCCATCCATATAAGGGGCTGGGTTGCGGAGGCAGCAGTCTAAGCCGGGACTCCCAGACTTCCCTCACCCCAGACACATCCTCCAGCTCCTCCAGTGGGACCCCAAGGTGTTCCCAGTCCAGTCGAGAGACATAGTCCTGAGTCTTCCCCGGGGTCTCCTCCCGGTGGGACATGCCCAGCATCCTGAACTGATGCCCGATCCACCTCAGCTGGCTCCTCCCGACGTGTAGGAGCAGCGGCTCTACTCCGAGCTCCTCCCCTGTGGCCAAGCTCCAGGAAACCCATTTCGGTTTCTTGTATCCGCCATCTTGTTCTTTCGGTCGTTACCCAAAGCTCATGACCATAGGTGAGGGTAGGAACGTAGACTGACCGGTAAATCCAGAGTTTACCGGTCAATCTACGCAACTTAAATCATTATCATGAAGTTCTCATTAATCGCAGCTATTGTGGCCATGATAATCATGACACCAAATTTCATTATCGTCCCATGTCTAGTTGGGACGTTATGTAAAATAGAATATAATGTCATATAAAAGAATTTAACGGAATAATATATCTGAAAGTTTTTACTCTGCAACTATCGATTCACAATAAACGTAAAGCAAAATTCACCTCTGCAAAAGCATAATCTGCATAAAATCTGACGGATCGTTTTACTACAATTAATTGACAATTGAAATAACGCATTAAAATGTTCTTGAAATATGAGGTTTTGTTTCCTACTGTAAAAAAATACCAATTTTCTGAAGACAAATATGTGTAAAGGGCCAGTATCCGCACATGTATTTGAGCAAAAATTGTCTTGCCCCAGTACAGATATATCAGGTCAAAATAAGTCTGCTGCGTGCTGCTGCATCTAATTACAGTGTTTTATTGTCAGGAAGTGTGGGTTAGCATGCTAGCTGTCGTTAGCTTTACCACGTAGTCTCTGAAATTTGTGGAAAAACTCATCGAATGTGAATAACTGGGACGCTCGGAATGCATTAGTTAAGTGAGGAATAACTTCGGAGCGTTAACAATGAACTTTCTGTTTTCGAGTTTTTAAAGACACAGCGCCTTTAACGTCGTACAGCGTCCCGAGTGTGTGACTGGCGAACGCAGAAAGTTACAGGAGAAATAGGAGCGGCGCGCAAGGCCTCGTCTGCTCATGTTTCAGACTAAATCTCATCTGTCATCTGCGTCTGAGTCGGCGTCTGAGTCAAACGCACAGAGCTAAGGGTTTTTCAAATGCACTTTGGCATTCCCCCTTTTAATCAGAAGAAACCCGAGCCGCGCCGAGATCAAAACCGCAGACAACAACTGGACGACACCTGGACACTGTGAATATAGATAGAAGTAGAAAGTAGTAATCAGAATGGGAACGTGCATGTGCTACCTGTGTAAATGGATAAGATAAGCACAGCCAAATACTTCAATAAGGGAAATGACTCCATGGAATCAGAAGGGTTTCCATAGAGATAGATGCGTTTCGTGCCATATGGTGGAACATATTTTATCCAAAACAATGAAATTTCCATGTTTGAGTCAGGTTTGTGGAGATGCAAGCCCACTCGCAGGAAGGAAACATGTTTTTCAAGGTTTCTTAGAGCAATAAAAATAGCCATAATGAACCAGTCAAAAGTTTGGACACACCATCTCATTCATTCGTTTGTTTGTTTTTTTTCTTTATGCTTGCTACTTTCTACATTTTAGATACATACAGAAGACAACAAATATATGAAGTAAGATATAAGTTAAATAATTCAACTAAATATTTCTCGACAAAGCAAAGGGATTTGAATATAAAAAATATATACATATTTTTTGCTATATAATTACATATATCTTACTTCATATATTTAAAGTCATCTGTATGTAAAATGTAGAAAGTA
>KN469495.1:306-19151 GCA_000787095.1 Periophthalmodon schlosseri
ATCCGTCAACATTACTTTGCTGCTGTCTCCTTCCTAGACGCTCAAGTTGGGCGTCTGCTCTCGGCTCTGGAGCTGATGGGACTAGACCAGAACACTACTGTCGTCTTCACCTCCGATCATGGTGAGAAATGAACCCGGCACCGAAGGGTTAAACTAGTACCACCAGGTATTAACTTTATCCTAAATTAGGGATAAACATGGTCTAAAATGAGACTAAACCACATAGTTCTAAATAATGAATCCAAAGGAGGACAAAAAACATGAATAGATTTGTTTTTAGAGGGCCTCACGTACCACAGTTTGGGAAACACTAGTTTAGAGGGTTTATGGGGCAGATTTCTGTTATAGGAAGCAAAATATTACACAGTACACACTCATGTATTAGACATCTTGGTGGAGGGTGGTTTCAGTGATCCTAAAACTTTGTCTATGCTTCTAGTAGTGTCCAGCTAGGTACTCCCACTGCTCCTGACAGGTTTAACATAGAGACACTAAAGATGATCAGTACAGGGCCACATAGACAATCTATGTATTATTAGGGAGGATGGACCCTTAAAGAGGGGTATTATGCAAATTAGATTTTTTTTTAGCTTTCTACCATGTACTATTGTTTCCTCATCAAAAACATGCCTGAAGTGGTTTTAGATGTCATCCATGCATTTTTGAGCTATCTAGTGATCTCTCCCAGACCCTATTCAAACCCTCCTTACAGTTAGGTGTAAGATTCTGTCCAATGCTCAGCCCACAAGCCTACCCATGTTCCCACACAACAATTTTATATTCTATATTCAGTATATAAAAACATGTTATACAACTTTACATAGCGACTTCACAAACCTGTTGTGATGTGCTGTAGTTTCATTAGCTCGATGCATGCTGATTTTGTTGTGCTACCGCTCTGAAGTTGGAGTGACTTAGTGTGGGGGAGCAAGAGTGCAAGCAAAAGTGAATTATGTTAATATGTTGTGTTAGCGGGTAATACACTATAGAAGTAAAATACCCTCTCAAATTGTTTAGCCCTTCAGAAAACAAGAAATGATTTACTGTTACTGTCATCTTTTTCAAACAAAGCATTTTTTGTATGCTTTTCAAAATGCTATATTTTCAGTTAATCATAAAATATTAAAATGGAAAACACTGACATGCTACACCAGTGGTTCTCAAATCGTACGCAAGGTCCTCTGCAAGGAGTCAATTTAAGCCACATTTTACCTCCTCCTTTGGGTTAGTCCTTGTTTAGAACTACTATAGCAATTGTGTAGTCCTGTTTTAAACCTGGCTTAGCCCTAGTTTACACTTAGAATGATCCAGTTTTAGACTTGGTTTAGATCTAATGCTGGTGCATGAAAGGCCAAATTCTTATGTGGTACTTGGTGATAAAAATTTGATAAACACTGCGCATATTGAAGAAGTGTGTGTGTGTGTGTGTGTGTGCGTGTGTGCGTGTGTGCGTGTGTGCGTGTGTGCGTGTGTGTGTGTGTGTGTGTGTGTGTGTGTGTGTGTCATTCTCCACCAGATGGCAGCGTGGTCACAGCCCTCTTTCTCATGTCTCTGGATTTCATGTTATTTTAAATGTTGAGCTGTAAACTGTTTTTTTCAACTCCTCCTTTAGCTCAGGACAGAGTCTGAGGAGAGAAATAAAATACTGGAAATGTCTCATTAAAATGGCGTCTGCTTCTGCATAAAAGCATGGACTGAATGTAATTATGCCTCTCCCTTTGGCAGAGGAACAGACGTATCTGTGGACTGGACTTTACAATAATATTACAACACAAGAGTGTGAATTTTAGTCTCCATTTTAAAAATGAATCCTGTATTCATACAGGTTAGCCTCTTGAGACTCATATTACGCTATTTCCTGATCTATGTTATAATGTTGTTTCCTCATCAAAAACATGCCCAAACACACATCCTGCATATTTAGGCTGAATTCTTCTCTCAAACAGAAAACACTCTGTTCCACTTTGTGATGTCACGCGGTAATACAGGAAGTGCTCCACTGTTTTTAAACTCCATACACCTTCACTGGAATCATTTGGAGGATTTCAGCCCTGGAATTGCCAATTGAAAATGGGGGAAAATGTACAGTATATATCAATGATGCTAAAAATGTATGTTGCACATCAATAAAATACTACTAGAAAAAATTTGAACTACCACTAAATCACATCATTAGGTGGAACGGAGCATTTTGGGCTTTGGAGATGTAAACAGAATAATAATAAAGGATTACTCAAACATGTGTGAATGAAACAAAACACAAACACCAATATAACATGGCAATTTTGCATTTTCAAGAGGGACCAGTTTAGTTACATTTTGGAAGTATTCATATACAACAAACGTCTATGCTTAACAAATTGGGTGTTCAATTTATTTCAGGCAGACATGAACCAAAGATGTTAGATCATTTGTTTTTGAATCAAATGGTTAGCCTCTGATTTATAAACTAAACTGAATGATGACCTTCTAATTTTTTTTTAATTTGGGGAAATTTTTTTAAATTCATAATTAAATGATGTGACTGATACGGCTGTCATCGACTAAAATTCTTGGTCGACTAAAGACCTGCCTATCAATTAGTTGACTAAAAAAAGGGCGTGGCAAAAGCTCTCAAACTATTTATTATCTCTATGATCTGACCATGTAACTACTCCCAAAATAATACAACTGCATGTGAGTTCATGCAAAAACAACTATTTATACAGAAAAGTACTAGGAAAAAGTATATTTATATGGAAAACATCAGATTACACAGGACCTTCAGATAATCTGCTCCCACCTTCTCCTTTCTGCTGTTGTCCTTATAATTTAAATAAAATAATTAGTGGACTAATACAAATTTTGGTCAATTAAAACTCTATCGACTAATTAGTCGACTAAACTTGTAATATCATAATTTGCAAATTATCTCTCCTGTGTTTTTTCAGGCTGGTCTTTGGGGGAACACGGAGAATGGGCCAAATACTCAAACTTTGATGTGGCGACTCGAGTTCCGCTCATGTTCTATGTCCCTGGAGTCACAGACAAAAACAGCAAAAACAACAAAAAGTTTCAGTTCATTGACGTGTTTGGACCAGCAAAGACCTTCACCAGTGAGTACTATTAAAAAAATAGGTTGCATTCCCATTCTAGAATTTGATGATGTCATAATCTCAGATGGAGGGCAGGGGTCTATATAACCTTTTGGGAGATTCACTGTTTTTGAAAGGATTCTCCAAACTTAAGATCCACAAATGTTAAATGTTCTTATTATTTGTTTGGGATTAGCTTCATAAATTTGTCATTTTAATCTTATGGTTTAAAGTCCTTTCATCTGACAACATTCTTGTCTTTTAGGTTGAATAATGGCACCACTTTCTGAAGCTATTATGAAAAAAAAATCACTTTAGTTTATTTATACTAACATAGAAGATGTTGAACTTTGTGTCAGTTTTGTTTCACGTGGCTAGGCCCAGTAATTGCAAAGATATTAACCATAAACCAGGTCAACAAATCTGCAATCTGACAGTTAAACAGCAAATTCTACCTGAGAATTATGACCTACTACTACTACAACTACTGCTAGTGCTACTACTACTACTACTACTACTACTACTACTATTACTACTACTACTACTACTACTACTACTACTACTACTACTACTACTACTACTATTACTACTACTACTACTACTACAAAGAAAAACAAAGACAGTTGTTGCTTAAGGGCTCTTGGTTAAACTGTACATTTCCGGTGTAAATCTGTCCCAGTGTTTCTTTGAAGTTGAGTTTAATAAAAAATTTAAATGTTCAGACTAATTTTCACACTCTGATTTCAGCCTCTGGACCTGAGGTATCAGAGGAGAGACTGGTGCAACCATGATGAAACTCAGGACGTTTGTGTTTTAAATGGAAGAATCAGAAATGCTAGATCCAGACAGGGCATCTTGGTCAAAAAGAAGACATCACAAAAAGACCTTTCCTCATAGTACATCCAGACATGACATGACTATAAATTAAAGGTGCACTGTGTTATTTTCTTGTCAGGGAGTCTGGCATCTGCTTGTCTCCATGGAGATATTATTGATTTGTCTGGAATGTTCCACAATATGGCATTACACTTATGGCACATATGGCATTTACTCAGTTACAGGTATTCTTTTATGGAACATTCCAGGCAGAGCAATAACATCTCCATGGAGACAAGCTGATGAATGTTACATGGTCCATTTTTAATACAACATGACAAATAATTTTACTAGTTTTGAATACAATTTTGTTCATTCTAAGCAATAATATTCTAAAATACTCAAGTAGATATCAAAATAGGGAAAAGACTGATTATAATTTGACTGGTAAAAATGAATGGACTTTAAAAACACACTGGAGCATTTCTGATGATGTCACAAGGTCTTCTGAGCTCCACAAATTATAGTAAAAAACATAGACATGTACAGATTATAGAAACGTGTGAATAAAACAAAACACAACTGCACGAATTATATTAATGAAAATATTTTTCTTCGTTTGTAGATGGTCAGGAGGCAGAGAACATGGTGGAGCTGGTGGATGTCTTCCCCACACTCGCACACTTCAGCGGGTTAAATGTGCCCAAACCCTGCCCTGAGGTCTCCTTCCAGGTATTTACACAAAACTACAGCATAAAACAGGAGACAGATCCAACATTGCTGACAAGAGACACGCATACAACAGTTAAAGGTCCATAAACCCTGTCCTGAGGGCTCCTTCCAAGTATTTACTGAAAACTACAGCATAAAAAACTGATCCAACATGGAAGATATCAAATCACATTCTTAAAGGAACTGTATGTATCCTGCACTCTTGAACTACAACCACATCTGAACCTGGGTTGCCAGAGCCTTAACCTGCAGATACAGGTACAATTTTTCTCATTCTCAGTATATGGACAGGCTATGCCTCATGTGAAAGCTCAGAACCTCCAGAATTCCCTCACTGAGCTGCAGAGGCTGCACTAGCACTGATTAATAATGCTGCAGGTGGGGGTTGGGGTGATGGTTCAGATCAGAGAGAGTCCTTTTAGGTTTACAGCACTGAAACTGGCAATCCAAATGAGAGACTCATGTCAGGCTCATTCTCCTTTCTGATTGAATAATCATCTTGAACCAAAATACCAAATCACAACAAATAAATCTGCATCACAGTTGTTATCAGTAAAGCTATATTTGATTTGAACATGTTTATCTCATGGGGACACAGACAGGTCAAGTTTATGACATTTAAAATCTATACATACAAACAAATCTATACTTCCTTTTCATTCCTTTGTGTGAATGGGTGAGTGGTTCCTTGATGTTTGAGTGCCTTGAAGGTGGAAATAAACTGTATGTATAAAATATGTGGCCATTCTTTCAGGTATAATGTTAATACAGTAACACTTTTTATTTATTTATTTCGTGCCTGTAAAATGTTTTGTATTTTTAAATGTAGTTTTAATGGACTAAAGCATCTTGAATTACTTTGTGTAGGAATTTATACAGCACTAAAAATGTATAAAATAAAGTTTGTGTGTTTAGGTGGAGCTGTGCAGAGAAGGACAGAACCGAGCCAAAGACTTTAGTCACAAAAAAAAAAGGAAAAACATGGAACGGATTGCATTTAGTCAATACCCCAGACCCTCTGATACTCCCCAGGTACTAAACCAGGACTTAACCGGGACTAAACTAGGTCTAAACCAGGTACTAAACAAGGTCTAAACAGGGGTGGTGCTAGACATTTCTGGTTGGTGGAGTTCTTCAATGGGGGTGCTCATTTAACATGTTAATTTAGAGCCTTTTATGGATGCAAGCACACGCCCAACCCCTACCATGTTTGCTTTGCTGTTTTAAACAAGTTTAAATGTACTTAGCATTCTGTAGTGATTTATAAAACCTAATGTGGATTTTTTTTATTGTAGTCTCATTTGAGCACTACATTTTGTAGTTGCAATTTGAACATTTTTAGTCAAGATTGAATGTCGAAAATGTGGAAAAAATCTTTGGGGGAGCTATGAGGGTGCACTGGCAATTCTAGGGGAGGCTAGTGCCCCTTCAAGTCCCGGGTCTAAACCAGGGTCTAAACCAGAGACTAAACCAGAGACTAAACCAGAGACTAAACCAGAGACTAAACCAGAGACTAAACCAGAGACTAAACCAGAGACTAAACCTGAGACTAAACCTGAGACTAAACCTGAGACTAAACCTGAGACTATACCAGGTCTTTCTTTGACTTTCAGGAGAACTCTGACCTGCCTGACCTGCGTGACATCAGGGTGATGGGGTACTCTCTGCGCTCATGGGACTACAGGTACTCCCTGTGGCTCGGTTTCGATCCCAGCACTTTTCAGGTGAGAAAAATCTGTATTTTAATTTAATGTACTCAAATATTATTCAAAAATAGCTACTTTCCTAACAAATATTGTGTTTAGATTTGTTACTTAATCTTAAAATCCAGATTGAGTTCACATTTCTCTTTTTTAAAGCCATCCAGTAGCATTCACAGTTGAGAGAAGACTGAAATCTGAACTTTAAACTAATCCAAGAATCCCATGCATTTCAGAACATGTTTGTAGAGGTATAAACTACAGGGTTAGCAGCTTTTAGTCAGAATAAGACCTCATGGAGACACAGGGAGGGCATCTGACGCACAGGAGGGGCATCTGACACAGTTCATTTCTCAGCTCTATAGAAAGAACCACAGATCCTGGGAGCATCAGGCTGTTGTGGTCACACTCAGAGCAGAGTTGTTTCCACATAGTCCTCATTTATATTCTGTGAATGTTTTCAGCAACATCTGCTCTGACAGACCCATCCATCTCTTACTTCCTGCATCTCTCCCTCTTGCTCTCTCTCCCTCCCTCTGTCTCTCCTCTCTCTCCCTTTCTTTTTTCTGTCAGCCCCCTCTTTATGTCCTCTCACTCTCACCCCATCTCTCTCTTTCTTGCTCTCTCCTTCTCTTTCTCTCGCCTTCCCTCTCTTCCTCTCTCTCTCCCTCTCTCTGTCCCTCTCTCTCCCTCTCTCTCCCCATCCTTTTGGATATTTCCTTTGAAAAGAGCATATCAACATAAATATAAAAACACAGGAATACTGTCCCCTGCTCCATGTGAGAGAAGCTCCACTCATTACAGTCACTCCATACTCGGTGGTAAGATACTATTGTAGCCACAGCGCTGCCCTGGGACAGACAGACAGAAGCGAGTGCTTTGCCTAAGGACACAACAGCAGTATGCACAGTCTTTTGGTTGATGGGTGAACGCTGTGACCACTGAGCCGCTGCTGTCCCATGTTTGACCTGTTCTTTGAATATGTATATAATTTAAAACATTTTCTATCTATTCTATCTATCTAACCCCATCTATAACTCCATCCTCAGACCCAAAGCAAACAAAGGAAGCAAAGAAAACAATAGCGCGAGCCAGGATGCTAATAGCTGTGAAAGCACCCATTAAGAGCTAAATGAATATGTTAAGTATGACTCAGGCACAGTGCACACTTAGTGTAGCTCGCCACAGACCTAGCCTACAAACAGAAACTGTAAACAACAGGTGTTTCCAGTTTCAGTGTAGTTAGCTCCTCCCTTCAGATAGATATAAGGCAGTGTCCACCAGTAATCTGACCAGAACTGAATAAGTGGCTTGGATGAGCAGTGAAACGTCTTTACTTCTACAACTTTTTGTCCATTTGACAGATTTTACTTTTGGCTTTTACATTTTCTATAGGTAAACTTTTTAGACTTACCCTAGGCCTCCCATGATAAATACTGTATTGACTTACTATGTGTTACATGGAACAGTTATGTTTGGGGGTCAGTATTTATCTTTGCACTAGTGGGAACATTTTTGGTTATTTTTTCTGCACTATGATAAGATTTATTTCTTCTATGACTCATTATATATACAAACTAACTACTTAAGTGTTGCCTTCTGTTATTTATTTATTGCAGTTCATATTTTGTTACAATATTGCACATTTAGAATTGTTTCTTGGGGGTAAATTTGCTTATAGTTTGGTTTCAGTATTATCGTTTATCATGTATATTTACTTATCGCACTTCAAAATTTGTTATGTTAGGTCTAATCTCCCCCCTCCTACTGCATCTTAAAGACCTATTGTGCTTGTGTCTGCTATATAGTTATAATCTATGACACCCGTGGATAATTATGTTATAATTTTCACATTTTAAATCGCAATATTGATCTAAAATGACTTTAATAAAAGAAACAAGTCCCAGTGCCCAGTGGGAGCTGACGTCGCCGTAAACATCATCACAACATAGAGTTGGCATCTCCCATGGATAGCTGCAGATCACGATAGTGAGCAGCAGATTTTTTTTCATTGGTACCAAAATGACTAAGCAACTCTGCTGAAGCCTGCGTGTCTCACAGATAAAATAAAATAAAACTGGAGAACGTTGTAAGTACAGAGCAGTGAGTGGAGTAAGTGGAGTGAGGTGAAGAAGTAGGCCTATCACGATAACGTATTGTTCAATATATGACAGATGAAATAATATTCTTTGGGGCGGTCAATCTTTATCGTTGGTACTTTTTTCTGTACTAGTGGGGAAGTTTGTTTGTTTTTTTCTTCATACGATTAGGTTTGAGCTGTAGAGTGTTGAATAAATTATATCTATGAATCATTGTGTTTCATTTATTAGCATCTCACATTCAATAACTATGTACTTATACAATAGATTATTATAGTCTATATTATCATCATTGTGTGAGTGTGTGGTGTGTGTGTGTGTGTGTGTGTGTGTGACTGAGTGTGTGTTTGGGTCAAAGAGTGGCCAATGTGTTCTTGTTCTTATTGTTGACTGAATTTAATTGCATTATACAATTTATTTCTGTAAATCAGTTACTGCAGATGGAAACTTGGCTTCAGCTCTAATCCCGTGCAGAACATCTCTGTTTTTATGAGCTTAATGTCTCTGCACATTATTCTTTCAAATAAAGACTAACCTAAACTTACCTCCATGTAGACAAGCAGGTAGGACACCCTGGATCAGAAAGTTACACAGTGTACCTTTAATGCTTTTCAGCTAAAACTCTCCGTCTCCCTCTCACTCCTACAGTATTTTAATGATTAATTTTATTCTCTTTAGATGAACCTGTCAGACGTTCACGCAGGAGAGCTGTATTTGATGGACTCAGATCCTGGACAGGACCATAACGTTTATGACCCAAACCTCCACACAGCAGTGACCAGAGGGACGGGCACACTGTCCATGGTGAGAGAAATACTATACTATTTGAGAGCTAAATGTCCCTGTGTCTCCATGGGATCTTATTCTGTGTTGAAGCTGCTAACCCTGTACTTTAGACCTCTACAAACATGTTCTAAAATGTCCCTGTGTGCCAGATGCCCTCCCTGTGTGTCAGGTGCCCTCTCTGAAATGCATGGGATTAGTTTAAAGTTCATACATCTCTTAAATGTCAATGCTCCTGGATGAGTTTTAAAATGTGACCTGTTACTGCAGTTTATGTCTTATCTTGAAATGCAATCAGATATTAGAAACTGTCACTAAAATAATAAAGTTTAGAAATGCTAGCCACCACCAAACTGAATGACATAATGATCAACAATTGTTTTAATATATTTAAAATGTGTTTGTGTCCAGAACGTGAGTATTCGGGATCGACTGAAACTGCAGCTCTTCTACCTCAAACAACGGCTCAGAAATCAAGGGGAAACCGAATAGAAATAAAACAAATTCACTTCAAGAAAAGGGAAATAAACAAGGAGATGAGAGACTGTTTATGGAAGCCACATGGAAAAACTGGAGATGATCCGGTTCTTCACTTGGGACATGAAAGCCAGTAACAAAAGAAGTGGCAGAATGACAAGAATTCCACATTTGGCCCAAAAACAGTATTTTATTGTAAATTGCAGAACTGTCAAATAAAGTTACAGCTTTGTGAGATACAGAGTTTGAGCAACATCACGTTTCACTGTAAAACTAAACGACACCGAATGTCTGTGGAGCAGTTTGGATCAACCTCTGATCAGTGTTTGGATTTAGGTCTCAGTGGGTCTAGACCAGGGACTGGACCAGGGACTGGAGGGATTGGGATTTCAGATGAAGATCAGATGAAGATCATGAAGCTATAGCTGGGGTTCTGAGATGGATTTAGAGGGAAACGCCCCATACAAGTGCTAATGGAACATAGATTTAGTTAAATCTGAAATATTGTATTTTTCCTAAATTCAAATCTGCATTCGGCTGTAGTTCTAAACATCCAGTGTGAGAGCGGGGTTGTACTCATCCTCCTTATGTGCAAAACATTTTTAAATCATAATAATTGAAAACAAGTGACAAATGACAACAAGTCATTGATTCATAACATTTCCATGGTTCTGTTGGTTAAAGAGGGGGTATGTTACTTATATGGGGCATTAACTGCTAACACATATTTAGATCACCATGTATTTCATTGTTTTGAAAATGCTATATTTGCCTAAAACAATGTATTAACATGTTTAACAAATTTCACTTTCATTTTTGATGCTTGAGTCTTTGCTCTCTGTGTTAAATCACCTCCCCTTCAGAGCACAGTCACAACACAATCAGTGTGCATTGCGCTAATAAAACTACAGCACATCTCATTAGGTTTGTCAAGTTGCTGTCTACAGTTTTGTATCATGCTTTTGTATGTTTATGGTGAATTGTCGTGTGGGAGCATGTGTTTAGGCTTGTGGGCGGAGCACTGCACAGAATCTTACAGCTATCCATAATGAGGGTTCAAATAGGGCCCAAAGAGAGATCGCTAAAATACTCAAACATGCATGGATGACACCTAAAACCTTCTCAGGCATGTTTTTGATGAGGGAACAACGTTATAAAATGGTAGAAAGCTAAAAAAAAATCATAATTGCATAATACCCCCTCTTTAACATTCAAGTATTCTTCCTCTGTATAAGTGCAGGTACTGGAACCCCACCCTCATTTACTGCAGCTGTCTCTTCTTTCTGGGGATGTCTGCCGGTGACAGGAGGGCACAGAGGGCACAGAGGTTGATGGTTTGAACCCCAGTACCAAGACTGTACACAGAATGTCAGCCACACCTTCGCCCCAAGGCAGCTGTGGCACCACCTCAAACCCCAACTATCACCTCTTTAAATGTGTGGTGCGTTTGAGTGACCGGGCTTTCTCTGTAAATGACAACATTAAATATATTTGAGTTCAGATGGCTCTTGTCTGAAGTGGAGTTATTGCATGCGATGGTCAAATTCAGGCATTTTATAAAAACTCAAATCTTACAAAAAACACATTTAAAATCACATTAGAAATCACATTAAACTTAATCAGGCGAATGTTTTAAAGCCAAACTCTGGTGTCGTCACAACACCAGACACAAGCTCATGGAGACATCATTGTACCAATATGGTATGGAAAATATATCATTATCAATATTATGTTAAAATAAATAAACTCCACTGGACAGAAACTAAAGGCACTTAGAGAATTCACATCCAATTCGTGTTCACACATTCATACAGAGCTGCGTCTACAAGCACCAAGAAGCAAAATCTGTTTTGTGCGATACAAGAAGGAGGGAGAGTCCATAATATATAGATCTTTACATCTTCTGAAAGTGGGCCTAAACACCTACATTCCCCATTTCAACCACATTTCAAATCGAGCTGCTAAACTGGGCTGTACCTGGGGGACCACAGAGGAAAGGAGGAGCTGGGTCTGTGGACTAAAGGGAGAGTGAGGGGAGAGGAGGGGCAGGGTCTGAGGGTACCAGGATAGTGTGATTGGTCTAAAAGGTATCCACACTTCAAACTCTACCCCTGCAAGCAGGTGTTTGTAATCAGAAACACCTGGCTGTAATCAGGGCAGTTCTGTGTGATGTAACATAGTACTTGAAATAGCAGAGGCCACTAGAGGCAGCAGCACACACTCCAGATCAATCAGAAACGTTGATTTAGAGTTTAGTTCCACTTAAAGAGATGGAGCAAAACCAATCGCTTACATGTTAAAATGACTTGATCCTGATTTGAGGAGCTGTAACAAGTCCATTCAAATACGTCTTAATGCATTTTTCATGTTTTAAAAGTGCAATATTATATTTGCAGATTCTGGTCTTATCAAAGCTACACAGATAAATACTCTAAATGTAAGTAATATTCACAGTGTTTAAAGTTACATTACATAACTTTTCTGTTGGACAGTCTGCCACATGGAGACAAGCAGGTGACAAGGAAGTTATTTCTTTGCCTGGAATGTTTTACATTATGGCATTAAACTTTTCTATTTTCATCATAGACTATATAAAGAAGTGTACTGGGGGGGTGTGACATCACCCACAGCATTCGGCTCTAGCCAAATGAAGCTCATTGAGGCTAACAGTTATAGGGGATAATCTGGAGCCCAGTTCAATATTTGGAATTCCAAGCGCAAGTATCATAGTAACCAAAGAGCCAATCAGCAAGGTTGTTAAAGGTAATGCCTCTTCCCACCCGCACTGCTGGTTTAGCAGGGAGTGGATGCTTAGCTATGCTGTCTATCAAACCTGTTGCTGGTGGGCGTGATCTCAATGAAAGCACTTATCTGTTATTAATGTTCATATCTTAATTTAGGGACAAAATAGTGAAATAAAAACACCAGGATTATGTAAAGTGGGTTAACACAAACATTTTGAGACCAAAATGTCTGACAGCAACAGTTACAGAGAGACGAGTCAATGGAATCAATGGAGCCGAATCAAACCCATGCTCACTGTCATTGCCCGATTTGGAACCTTACCCGATTTGTCATGTTTTTCAGAGTGAGTATGGCCAGATACTTTGGTGCTGAATTTGCTATACTAACCGTACTTAGGACAAAATTCAACTGTTTTACTGATAAATACTTGCTCAAAATCTGTGAAAATTCTGTATTTAAACTGTTAATAAAGGTTAGAAAACAGAGCAGAGTTGAGTTGAAGTATGAAGTCTGACTTCAGAATTAAAAAAGTTGCAGCTTTTAAAATAGATTTGACCAGATTTCTGCAGAATGGAGATCGTTTTTTTTGGTGGTTTGGTGCCGTGTAGACGCAGACTGGAAATTACATATTGTCCTTTCTCCCACTCCTTCTCTCTCTTGACTTTCCTTCTTTTCTCTCTACTTTTCTTCCTCTCTCTCTCTCTCTCTCTCGCTCTCCATTCACACAACATTTTCACATTTATAAATCACATTATTTTATACACACACGGTCCAGTCATCCAGGGAATCTAACCCCCAACCTCCTGTACACTTTTAACAAAAATACTGAAGTACTGACATCTGGAAGCTGCTACCTCTTTTCTGGGATTTCATTTGACAAAAAAACATCCCATTTTCACACAGAAAAAATCTTAATGTTTTGTACAGAATTTGAAAATTTGGTCTGTTGGTTTCCATGGCAACAGGAGCTGAGATGACCAGTGGAATTGAGCTACTTCAAATTCAGACCAGGTCTAAACTAGGACTAAACCTAGAGTAAACCAGGAATAAATCAGGACTAAACTGGGACTAAACTGGGATTAAACCAGGACTAAGACCTGATTTAAGTCTTTTATGCGGTAATTTCTTGTGTTTTCATTAAAAACAAGGCAAGCATGTTCATTTTTTCCCTTACACTTAACCAAATGATCAAATGTAAATTCATTAAGATTAAAGGCACAATGGAGGATAACCAGCTATTCCCAGGTAATTTATGACTTTAAATATAGTTATGTTTAATTATTACCCCATAGCTAATTAGCCTCAATGAAACTTGCATTTTTAAGTCTATGGGGAAAATCTAAGGAAGGTTTATTTCCAGAACCAAATGAGGAACTGTGTGAATGTTGCAGTGGGATTTGTAGTCCATTTCCACTTGTAGTCCCAGCTTTGAACCCATAGATTTGTATTAAACTTTCTCTCCAGAAATATTATTGTGCGTTGGCAGCATAGGTTAGTATTGGGATTTGTAGTTCTTCTCAGTTTGTACTCCAAGCTCACAGAATTGGATTTTTGGCACAAGTTTAGGGTCCTATTTTCAGTCTTTAGACCCATAGATTTTTAAAATACATTTTGGTTTGGTTGGTCCCAAAATTTTAGCATAGTTCAGTACGAATAGGTTCATGTATTGTAGATTTTGTAATGAATTTGGAGTTTTGAAAGCAGATATGGTGAATTTCCAAAGTATTTTGGCTTGGGAGTTGTAGTCCTTTTCTCCACGGGTTTGTAGTCCCAGTTATTGTTGATGATACTGTAGATTTTGGGTTTAAAAAAATCAAGTGCACATCTATTTTTTTCCACTGCAGCCTCTTTCGATGTATGTCTATGGTTTATTGGGAGTTGTATTCCTTTTCTCCCCTCATTTGTAGTCCAAGTTGTTGCTAATGATTGTTTTGTGGTATAGTTTGGCAGACGTTTGGCACTGGGTTGTGGTTTAAATCAGTTTAGCAAAAATAGTTGGCACAATTCTAAAAAATGTATCATGACTCCAGTTGTGGTGGGATTTGTAGTCTATCTGTCCATTTGTAGTTCAGGTTGTTACTGATCTTGTAGCATATTTTAGCAGATATTTTGCATTTAGCATACAGCCTTTAGATAATCAGATAATGAAAGATAAACTTTTGCAGGTGTTGTTGGGTGCATCTCTTGGCAGTGTAGTGGGAGTTGTAGTCCTTTAATCCAGGTGTTTGTAGTCCAAACTGTAGTTTTAGTGATGTAATTGGATGGTCAGGTTAGCATTGAACCGTAGCGGGTAGCGGGTTTTGTAGTCCTCAGTATTGTAGTTTTAGTGATAGACTTAGCCTGTTCAGGTGAGGTTAGCATCGAGCCGTAGCCAGGTGAGTCCCTGTCGGACTCTTAGGCAGTTTAGTGGGAGGTGTAGTTCTTTGCATCTCTTGTTTGTAGTCCTTGAAATTGCAGTTTTAGCAGTATCATTAGCATGCTCAGGTGAAATTAGTGTCGATCTGTAGCCAGGTGAAGCCTGTCAAAGTCCTGGGCAGTGTAGTGGGAGCTGTAATTCTTTACACCTCTTGTTTGTAGTCCTTGGTGTTGTAGTCTTAGTGTTAGCTTTAGCATTCTCAGGTGAGGTTAGCGTCGAGCCGTAGCCAGGTGAGTCCCTGTCGGACGTAGCGGACCAGGACGCTCATGCTGCTCTGCTGCGTGAGAGGCTCCATCAAAGAGTCCAGCTCCACAAAGAACTCTGAAGAAAAGACACAAAATCAAGTGAGTTTTCAGATATTTGGATTTATCAATTGAAGTCCTGATTTAGTCCTGGTTTAATCCTGGTCTAGTCTTGATTTAGTCCTTGTTTAGTCCTGTTTTAATCCTGGTTCAGTCTTGGTTCAGACCTCGTTCAGTACCTATACACTCTGCGGTGAGGCGGCCCCAGTGCTGTTTTAGTCCTGGCCTAGTCCTGGTCTAGTCCTGTTTCAGTCCTGTATCAATCCTGGTTCAGTAACTGTACTGTGTGTGGTGATCTGGTCCATGGTCTCCCAGCGTTGTTTTAGTCCTTTAATAAAATTAGTCAAATATTGGCTTAAAGGAGACATATGCAAAATCAACTTATAAGAGATTTTAAGCATGTTAGGGTTGAAAATCTGATTCAAATCAATACTAAAACCATGGTCATTTGAGCAGGTATCAATACTAAAAAAAATCACAGGACAGAAAATTTACTTTTCCTAAATATCTTTAGAATGATCTTGAGCTGTATAGCGCATAGACTAGAATACGCCCATGGACCACTATGGAACCTACCTGGACGACTGAGGGATTACACAGATATAAAGCCACATGGCAATATAAAAGAAAGTACTACCATTTAATGTTGAAAATCACATTCTATTGTCCAAAGAAAGAGCGTTTTTTTATTAACATTGTTTTATCAGAATTAGTATTGAGTATCGAGTCTGTTCCTTAGTTTGCAATTTTAGTATCGTGACAACATTAGTTCTAACAGTGTTCCCTCATCATTATCTTAAGTTGTATTTTGGTTCCTGCATGTTTGAGTAAATGCTGGTTCAGTTCTGGTTCAGTACCTGTACACTCTGCGGTAAGCCAGTCGGCGGTCTCCCAGTGCTCTTTTAGTACAATTTTAGTCCTGTTTTAGTCCTGCTTTAGTCCCGGTCTAGTCCTGCATTAGTCCTGTTTCAGTCCTGGTTCAATACCTGTACAGTCTACGATGAGCCGGTCAGCGGTCTCCCAGTGCTGTTTTAGTCCTGGTCCTGGTATAGTCCTGGTATAGTCTTGGTTCCGTCCTGGTTCCGTCCTGGTTCCGTACTGGTTCCGTACCTGTACACTCTGCGGTGAGCCGATCAGCGGTCTCCCAGTGCTCGTAGCTGCGCAGAATGTTGTTGGTGATAGTCACGTGACTCGACGCCATCTGGTGGATTCTCTGAGGAATGGACACACTACCTGTTCCTGTTACGCTGACTCCGCCCCCTGAGCCTGGCCCAGCCCCGTTTCCTGCGGGAGAGGGGCTGAGGGCGAGGGGTGAGGGCGCTCCATTCACTCTGCAACAAAAGCAATAAAACAAAACGCATCAGGCATCTTAGCCAGGATTAGGGATGCACCAATCTGAAACTAGTATTGGATATAGGCTCTGTTCCTGAAAAAATTGCTGGATCGGATACTGGCTTCCATATATCGTTTAGCTAATATCCTCGTTGGACGGATAAATTGATGTAGTTAGATTATTTACTGGTCGTGGTCAGCCCAGAAAGTCTCATAATGTTTGAACTTTTATTTATACAAAGATGGTCTGTAGTTACTTGAGATAAATGACAGCTACATAACACATTTGGATCAGTTTTGTGTTATTTTATTTTTGTTTAAAGGAAATAAATGCTGTTTGGTATCGGTATCTGGTATCTGTTGGTGTTAGGTATCGGCAGGTACTTAAAGCTATAGTATCAAAATCAGTATCAGAACTGAAAAATATGGATTGTTATTGGTAAAATAGAAGGTTGGTATTTTTTCATCTTTGAGTTGTACTGTTTCTTACTCACTTTCCATTGGTCCTCCATGGGGACTGCTGAGAACCTTTGGCTGAATTCTGCAAAAAAACCCCAAAAAAAACAAAAAAAAAAACAGGAGTAGAAAACTTTATCAAAACATGATTGATTTGACAGATAAGACTGACACATGTAGCTTTAAAGTGAATTGACCACAAATTCTTTATGTTGACTTTAAACAACTGTATACTGAAAAAGTCAACTATATTAAAGGCGCTGTACCTGATTTTTAAAACTTTAAAGACGTGAAAAACATAACTAGTTAATTTTAAACGGTTTGCAGTGGTCCAAAGTTATTCCTCACTTACCTTATGCATTCTGAGCATACTAATTATTCACTGCGATGAGTTTATAAGCACTTTTCACAACTTTCCAAGATCAGAGTGGAGTTTTGCTGTGACACTTTATAATTAGGTGCAGACAGTACACAGGGGATTTATTTTGACCTCATATATTATACAATATATCTGTACTGGGGCCATGACATACACTGGAAAGAATGGGTACATTTAAAACACAAATGTATTTTTACCTTGAAGTACTCCATGAGCGATCGAGAGTATTTGACAGCATGGTCTTTCTTCAGCTGAAACATTCTGAGGTACAGTATCGACAGGCAGCGGTTACTGAGGAAGAGGAGGAGAAAATATACTTTAAAAATATAAAATAAATACATGTGGGAGGGAGCTGTGTCTTCTCTCAAATAGAAAACACTCAGTTTCAGTTTGTGATGTCATGTGGTAATACAGGAAGTGCTCTACTATGTTTTTAAATTCCATACACCTTCACTGGAGTCATTTGGATGATTTCAGCCATGGAATTGCCAAACTCTACTGAACAGAACAAAAGGAGCTGTTAACTTGAAAACTACCACTTCATGACAAACATGTGAATGAAACAAAACACAACTCCAGGTATATTTTCGATGAGGTAACAACATTATAACATGGCTTAAAGAAGACATATTGTGCTTGTGTCTGCTATAGAATTATAATCTATGACAACCGTGGATCATTATGTTATAATTTGGACATTTGAAATCAGATAGAATTATATCTATGACAACCGTGGATCATTATGTTATAATTTGGACATTTGAAATCAGAATATTGATCTAAAATGACTTAATAGAAAAAAAAAGAAGTCTGCTGGTGAAAACAAGAGTTGTGTTAAGCAATTATAGATCAAACATGCATGAATCACTCCAAATACAGCTTTGCAGAGCAAACTTTAAAGCTCACAAGTTTTGTATAATATAGGACCTTTAAAAATATAAAATAAATGTGTTTTCATAATTTATTTCACTTCATATTCAGAGCACAGACGTGCAGTCAGACACAAGACAGACTTCAGACGGGAGAGCAGAGAATCCAAGTTAAAAGGAAAAAGAAGAAAAATATAAAATATGAAATGATAGAAGTCGACTTTGGTTTGATTTAAAATTCACTCGAAGACGTGTCTGGCTTTGAGAAACATGATCAAAGAAAAGGAGAAACTTTGTACAAAAGAAAGAACTGCAGATTAGAGTTTGAGATGGAAATAAAACTAGTTAAATATTGGCTTAAAGGAGACATATGCAAAATCAACTTATATGAGATTTTAAGCATGTTAGGGTAGTATTGAAAATCTGATTCAAATCAATACTAAAAAACTCATAGGACAGAAAATTAACTTTTCCTGAATAGCTTTAGAATGATCTTGAGCTGTATCAGAACAAGTATAAGACACATAGACTAGAATACGCCCATGGACCACTATGGAACCTACTGGACGACTGAGGGATTACACAGATATAAGGCCACATGGGAATATAAAAGAAAGTAGTACCATTTAATGTTGAAAATCACATTCTATTGTCTAAAGAAAGAG
>KN469496.1:1468-12512 GCA_000787095.1 Periophthalmodon schlosseri
ATTTGGAAGGTACATGGAGAATAGAGCAGTGGTGACACAGCCTGTTCACGCTGGACTGTCTTTGGATTATAAAAACATACTGTATATAGACAAGATTAATCATTTATGCAGATAGATTTTTATGATTGATTTTCATGTGGGCAAAGTCCAAGTTGTAGTGGTTAATTGGTCTCCAGGAGGTTCCTTTTTTTTTTTGACAAGCACTCCTGAAGTGCACAAGGTTGTAATCAGACAAGACCTGAGGGCAGTGGAAATTGAAATAATGTCTGGTTTTATCCCTTCAAAGGTGGGCTCGCACAAGTTTGATGTTTTTTGGTTTTGTTTTTGTTTTTTGTTTTTTTGGGGGGGGGGTTGTTTTGTTTTGTTTTTATTGTATAAAATGGACATGCCATGTTTCAGTTGAAAGCTCAGATTCTCCCAAACTCAATCACTGGGCTCTACTGGAGGCTGTGCTATAATCAATGATTCGCTGCAGGTGCTGAGGTTTTGTGGGGTTTTGGTGAGTCTTCAGATCATTTTAGTTTTATTTCAAGCTGAGTTTAACTGTAAAGGATCTGCCAACCAAAAAGCGATGGACTCATTCTGCCTTCTTCATAATATTATTGGTTTTATTGTTCACAAACGCTGGCGGAGCCAAGCTGTCATGGCCGGAAGATGCGATGCCCTGAGTGGCCCGTGATTAGGCACACGATGATTAGTGTTGAGTCAGCCCTGTAATTGTGCAGAGTGTGCGAGCATCGTGAGGGTCAATGTGAAATGGTCTTTTGTCTCTGTAATGACCTGTGTGAGGTTAAAGTGGGTTGTGTTTTTAGCACTCGTAGCTCGGCGCTGGACCATCCTCGGCATGTCTGGGTGGCGTGGCACGGTGAAGTTACCTCGGTATGTCGCCATGGTTTATTTTGTGTCCCCTTGTCAAATGTATTGTGTTGCATTCTAAGTTAAATCTACCTCATTGTATTTAGGCTCCTGCTAACGAGAAGCCTCCCCTTTACTTTTTCTGTGTTCCTCGTCTGTTCTCTGGTCCTGTTCTTGTTCTCTGGAATCTTCCACGTCTTGTGGGAAGCGCTACTACAAGGCATGATGTTGACTGTTGTAATGTCCTGAGGTAATCGCACATAAACTGGGCCACGTGACTCATGAACAATGGACACTCAAAATACCCTCACTAAACAGGACGGCGCGAGGATCGGTTCATTTTTGTTTTATGATCAGTCATCTGCCAGGAAATGTGACGACAGCCTGAAATGGATAATAAATTCATGTCATATTCAGTCTGTGGACCTGTAGGGTGAGACAGGCCTCTACTTTGACAATGTTTATATCCAGGCTCAAAATGGTTCTGTTTAGCTGTGCACATGACTGAAAGGTTTTTATTCTGCACTCTTCCCTTTTAATGTAAATTTTAGGATGATTATTTATGTTCTGCCTCTTCCCTTTTAATGTAAATTTTAGGATGATTATTTATGTTTTGATTTGTTTGTATTGTGATTTTAATGTGTTTCTTATTCTGAAAAGCACTTTGAATTACTTTGTGTACGAATTGTGCTATACAAATAAACTCGCCTTGCCTAGGGTGTGGAGAAAGTACTGTGTCCTGGTATTACCAGGTGGAGATGCTGATTATTTTATTGAATGAATCCATCTTATATAGAAAGCACACAAAACACAGACAAAAAAAGAATAGCACACAAAACACAAAAAAGAATAGCACAAAACTACATACTTCACCTTATCACGGGTTGAAAAATACAACTCCAGCTTTAACAAAATTGTCATGTTTTTGGAGATTTAGAATCATAAAACTATGGTAACTTGTCAAAAGACATAAAACTTTAACTGTTCAAAGCAAAAGTTAAAGTTGTACAAAACTGATTAGCCATGTTGGAATGTTACCTCATCAAAACCATACCTGGAGTTGTGTCTTGTTTCACTCACACATGTTTGACTAATCCTGCATTATTAGTCTGTTTACATCTCCAAAGCTCAAAATGCTTGGTTCCACCTTGTGATGTCTTCCTGTACTACCACATGACATTGGTTCCACCTGTGATGTCTTCCTGTACTACCACATGACATCACAAGGTGGAACAGAGTGTTTTCTGAGCTCAGCCTAAATATGCAGGGTTTGTGTGTTAAACATGTGCGAATGAAACAAACACAACTCCGGGTATGTTTCCGGGCACTTTTGTTCTTTGTAAAATAGTAAATGTGGGAGTTGAATACAGTTGCTCTGTACTGGAGTTTGATGTAGATATATTGCTACATAATAAAACTGTAAAATCATATCATATGGCAATATTTTCAGACGTATTTCAGGAAGGGAAAGGTCCATCCATCATCTCCTCGGAAGCCACCAAGACAGACGCCATGCTCCAGTAATTCACTTCTCTGCCATTTTATCTGTTCATATGTTTTCCCACACATCAGAGAGAGGGTCTTCTGAGTTTCCTACAAGTTTCGCAAAAATTTATAGTGATGATGAATTGGCCTTTTCGAGACACTTAAACTCACTCATATAAATTCCAGTGGTAGAGATAAACTTCTGCGCCTACGCCCTCCCCAACATCCATACGTCATTCACTCACACACCACACACGCATGGCCAAGTCGGGGGAAGAAGTGTCTTGCCCAAGGACACAATGACGCACTGGCCGGGACTGATATTGAACCACCAACCTCAGGGTTTTTGGGCGAACTGTTTAACCTGAGCCCCTGCCATCCCTTCTGCTGTGAGGAAACGCGCCAAATTTCTTCTGGTTGTTTATTTGCCGAACACAACGGCTCCCCAAAAACCAGCGAGTAAATGACGAATACAACCTCCGCATCAACTTGTCGGCATAGCAACCGAGTGTAACAACTACACATAAACATTGGAGATGTTATTGTGGTATGGCATTAATCTCCATGTAGAGAGGCAGATGATACCACAAGGGCAAGTTACAGGTCAGATCTGTGGCGAGGCGAAGGTATTTTTAACACATGTAATTGAATGAAGTTTTATGTCCATTGACTTCCGTCCATCTGTATGTGCACTTCTGTTGCGTTTTAATTCCAGTTATCTTACCCAACCTGTATAATCTTGTCCGTTCTAACACGGAAAAAGTCACCCATTTGACTCTTAAAGGTTTCTAGATTTACTGCCACATAAAATTCGTAATATTTTTTTCTCTTCTTTTTGCTAATAAATTATACACTCCATGTCCTTAGGGTGACCACATGTCCCTATTTACCCGGGACAGTCCCAGTTTTGACCCCTGTGTCCTCTGTCCCAGCAGATTTATCCAAAACCATTGATTTGTCCCAGTTTTACACAAGAAATGTCCCAGGTGTCTTTATTTTTGACCAATTTGATCCCCACCAACAGTAGAAAGGGGAATATATTGTCATTTGTTTAGCTAAAATACAGAAAACCTTGCGTGAAAATGAGCATATGGCAAAAATGCACCGACAGAAGTGGAATATATTTCATTTGTTTAGCTAAAATACAGAAAACCTTGCGTGAAAATGAGCATATGGCAAAAATGCACCGACAGAAGTCCCTCAGATTATGACTGGACAATGTTACGGCTTTTTGCACAATTTATTTATACCAACCGTCCCAACCGTCCCAACCATCTCGACCCGGGTATGTCCCAGTTTTGAATTTTGAAATTGAATTGAATTTTGAATTTTGTAGGTCATTCTACACATCCTCTGGAACTCATTTGGCACCAGCGTGAAGAACCTGCCTCTGATGAAAAGCCCCGTGTCGACACATATACAGACATGTGATTACACAACTAGTGACGCAGGACGACATGTTCTGAACATAATGGCTCCACAGTCACTGAAGTGTGTTAGCCTCTGCATGGACTTAATGGTTTAGGTTCAAGACTACAAATACACGAATTAGCTGGTTAGCATCACATTGGCTAATAATATATTACATCACAAAGCTAGGTGGCTGTCTCTCCTTGTCATGCTAATCCTGACATACAGTAGAAGTTTACAGACACTATATGAATAATGAAAAATTGTCTAAAACATCCTTCTCTTATTATTCTGGCATTTAACAAATAGAAAGAATTTTGATAATCCTAATTGACCTAAAACAGGAAAGGTTTAGTCTGACTTCATGCCAGACAGTGAGAAAAAAAAGCATATGTGTCTTTTTATATAGTGTATGTAAAGTTCTGGTTTCAACTGTATGTAATGTCATGTATTTTATATATATATATTTACAGTTAGTATTTTTTGTATAGTATAATTTCACTAACTTGTGTTTTTATGTCTTCAACATTCCCTGCATGTTGTAAAGTCAGTCATTGTCAGGAAATCAACCCAAGAAATAAGTAGTAGTAGTCCTGGCAGTAGTAATCATAGCAGTATCAGTATCAGTATCAGTATCAGTAGTAGTAGTAGTACTAGTAGTTGTTGTTGTTGTTGTTGTTGTTGTAGTTGTTGCTGTTGCTGCTGTAGTAGTAATAGTAGTTGTTGTTGCTGCTCTAGTAGTAGTAGTAGTTGCAGTAATAGTAGTAGTAGCAGTAGTAGCTGTAGTAATAGTTGCTGTAGTAGCAGTATTCACAGATTACAGTTCTCTGACGATGCTCTAGTTCAAGTGTAAATACTCATTGACTCAAACATCATAACCACTTTTTAAATAAATGTATTTTACTTAACCTTGTATAAATGTATAGTCAAATCTCAAATCAAAATCCAACCAGACTTTCCTCGTGGGCCGACTCTCTAATGGACTGTACAAAATTGTCCAAAAGAATCATTTCAAATAGCCAATCATTGAAAGACAAATAGCTTGAATAACCTTTCAGATCTGCTCAGGAACACTGTGTTATTGCTGAACTAAAGTTTCAAATACAGTCGAACAGAATGTAATCCATTCTTTCTATCAAATAACACGCTGTGAATCTAGCTACCTTTAAAAATAGACTTTGAAATAACAGCATTTGTTCCTGAGCTGCCCACAGGAGAGGAACTCTGCTAAAGGCACTATTGGCACAGCATTATGGACAAGTGTCATGCACTGTTTGATTTTTATGTTTATGGAAGTGAACTCACCCCAGACTATTTCACTACGAATAAAAACAATACTTTTTCCAGTGAAAGTTTTTTTTATCCAAACCCAAAGTCACCACAGAGTTTGTGAATATACATATCTCAAAGAGGCAGTGAGGAGTTGTTTATGAAGTAATTATATTGTAATTACAATACTGTAGAATGTCAAAGAACTGAGGACATGTCCATCCATCCGTTTTCTTCGTCTTTATCTGGGGCCGGGTGGTGGAGGCAGCAGTCTGAGCAGGAGGGAGATTGACCGGTAAAACGAGAGCTTTGCCTTTCGACAGCTCAGCTCCTTCTTCACCACAACAGTCCGATACAGAGACAGCATCACTGAGACGCTGCACCGATCCACCTGTCAGTCTCACACTCCATCCCTCCCCTCCACGTTCAAATCAAATATAGCTTTTACTGATAATGCTGGTTTATTCTTAAGTACAAAAACTTTACACATGATGTCCCATTTATTTATATTATAATTTACTGCTTTAGTTTTCAAAATAATCATCCAATCAGAAAGTAGAATGAGCTTCACAGGAGTCTCTCATTTGGGTTGCCAGATTCAATTCTGAAATCCAGTTGGTTCAAGCCAAATCATTAGTCAGTGCTAGTGCAGCCTCTGCAGCTCAGTGAGTGAATTCTGGAGGTTCTGAGCTTTCATAAACTGAGAATGAGGAAAACGTGTATATGTCGTCTATTTGCAGGTTCAGGCTCTGGCAGCCCAGGTTCAGTTGTGATTATAGTAGCATTTTTAAAACTGTAGGAGCCCAGGCTGTTCAGCTGCTTTAAGGAAAAATGCTTTATTTGTCAAATTGAGATTTTGGACTTTTATTTTGCTTTTACATGTTTAAGGTTGTTTTCATATCTGGTCATTAGATTTTTACAATTGCGAGACAGGGTCAAACCATTCGTTGGGTATTTTGACACCTTTTTCCATTTTTGATTTGAATTTCAAGACATCGAAACTTTTTATTTCAATGTTTTCATTTTTATCTTTAAATGCAACTGTGGATGTAGTCAGAGTTTGGTTTCTAATGGTCCGTTCAGGCCTCATTCATGTTTATTTAAACGATATGAAAATGTTAACACAGAATCCGCAAATTTTCTCTGGGGCTTTTATACTTTTAACATGAAGTAACAGCGTTTGTGAGGGCACTGGTTGTAGATGGGAAAATCTAACTTTATAATGTGTATCCAAAACCACCTCTCCATTTTTAAACTCGATATAATCCGAAAATTGGGCAAAGTTTTGGTAGTGAACAGAGATAGTCAATTTTTTATTTTATTTTTTTCTTGCAGATCCACTTTCTAATGACTTGCAATGTCATACAAATTTTAATCATAATTTTGGTTCTTGCTTTGAAAAGAAAATACTGACTGGATCAAAAAATATAACAGTAATTTTGAGTTGAAATTGTATTCATGGCCTGAATGTATTTTTTTAAGTAATGTGGAGCTTGAATGCTGCAGGGTGAACTGGGACCTGTAATTACTAGTAATTATTCTGGTTTAGGGACCATACTAATCTCTTGACTGTTATCTGCTCCCAGTTATTATTCCAGTAAAAAACACCACACAATCAACGACCCACAACCCACCGAACGGATTACATTTGATCCCAAACCTCCCTCTTTTCATTTGCATTTCCATATCCGGCGCTCAAATAACCCATCCTCAGCAGAGCCTTAAATGCCACATTCAAGCTGTGTGCTGCATGTGGCATTTGGCCTGATAACTCCATGCACACATGTGAGCTGTTAGTTCAGGCTGAATTCTCACCATTGTGCAATTATATTATATCAGCCTATACAGCGGTGTCAGCTGTGCCCGCCCTGCTTCTGTCACGTCCTCTCAGTGGTGGCGGTCAATTTTGTTACTCGAGTAAAAGTACAAATACGTGGCCAAACATTGTCAAAGCTTGATCTCGTCACCTCTCAAAAACTAAACAGGACTGGGACTGGTTAGAATCTGGACGGGAGACCACTGGGAACATCAGGTGCCACAGTGAGGTGCTGGTGACAAAACTGCCGTTGTGTCCTTAGGCAAGACACTTCACTCACATTGCCTGGTATGAAAGCTGTGTCAGTCTTGTTTCTGGCAAGTTTATTTGTATAGCACAATACACAAAGTAGTTCAAAGTGCTGTACAGAATAAGAAAGACATTAAAATCACGATACAACAAATCAAAACATAAATAATCATCATAAAATTAACATTAAAAGAGAAGAGTGCGGAATAAAAACCTTTCAGTCATATTCACAGCTAAAGAGAATCGTTTGGAGCCTGGATTTAAACATTGTCAGAGTAGAGGCCTGTCTCACATTTTCAGGAAGACTGTTCCAGGTTTTAGCTGCATAAAACCGAAACGCTGATTCCCCAGTCAGTTTCCCCCAATAGCAGTTTACTACCACTGAGCGTATATGAATGAATCATGCACGAAATTGTAAAGCGACTTTGACGTCTGGAAAAGCTCTAGATAAGACAATAAAAGTATCACATGAATGAAGGACAGAAGTACAGATTTTTAGACTTATTAAAGTGTCAAAAGTCAGGATTTTAACAAAGAATGAAAAGTACAGTACGTTTACTTTTGTACTCCATTATTTTCCACTAATTTATCCTCTCAACCTGCTCCGGCCCCACGCGCGTAATCAGGCGTAATGAGACAGGCGCACGCGAGGAAGCTAGCAATCACGTGAAATGGCTCATGCTAATCTACAAATTGGTTTTATCCCACAGCTATGCTCTCTTATGACGGGAGACGCGTGCAAATAAACTAGGATTCAAAAGCACCTGAAGGATCCCGAGCTGACTACACAAAGGTCACAGAATACACGCTAGGCCGAGGCAATTACACAGGATCCAAAGAAGGGGTCAGGAGCAGGGGAAATAGGTTTGGTCCCATCTATTAGCCAGAGCATTGTTTGAAAGTGACGGGGGACGTTATGTGAATTTTAACGTAGTGGGATCATAAAACCAGGGTCAGGTCTTGTAATGTGTTAGTCGTTGAAGCTATTTGTCTTGGTTTATTTATGTTAAGTAAAAATTCACGTTTATTATTTCCTTTTTTGCTAGCTTTTATAGCTTTAAGTCACACGTGTTCCCAATATAACCCTCTTCATTTATCCTGGCTGGAGACAACATGGAAATAAAGGGAAAAATGCAGCTGGATTTCATATACATCTACAATGTGTATTCCACTGCATACAAAGCAAACAATGGTTATTTATGTTACTTTTACTTGAAATCTTTGGGATTCTAAAGTTCTAGTGTATCTACATTGCCCCATTTATGCATGTATTGCTTCAAAATGATGCAATCTACTATTAATATGAAGGTGTTGACATTTGAGAGAGAGTAAAAACAAACAATGTTCTAGTTATGACAGTATTTATCTGTGGGAGCTGGAATCGCACCGCCAACCTGTGGATCTGACATCGATGTCGAGAGCAGGATTTGAACCGTCAACCTTCGGATCAGTGGACAAACACTCTACAAACTGAGCTACTGTCGCCCAAGACTCAAACTAAACTTAACAAATTCAATGGTTCAGGGAAAATGAAGTTACATAGTGAATTCATCGAGATGTTTTTGCCTTGAATGTCCCACAATAAAGCATTAATCTTGCTATTTTTTTTCAATTATTGTTGTTTTTTTTCTATTGCTTTGAGCGGTGCCTCTCCACAGAGCTCACCTGTAACTTTGCCGGGGGGCGTCACCTGCTTGTCTCCATGGAGCTACACTCGTTTAATGCCTAATTATAGAACACTCCGGGCAAATCGATGGTGGCGTAACCAGAAAAGTGACACACTGAGCCTTTAAACATGTATATGCAACGTGGAGAGTTATGCAGGATGTACATTTATAAAGTCAAAACATATTTCTAGTCGTCTTGTTTTCTTTGAGTTCTTAGTCCAAAGACGTCCTTACATCGGTGGTCTGCGCGGTGTAACCCGCAAAGACCCAGTAGTGGTTCTGCATCAAGTAAACAAAGGGAATAAGTAGAGGATAAATGTTGTCTTAACTTCAAACCGCCGGGGGGTGTCTGGGGAGAGGGAAGCCTGTAAAATGTGTTTTGAGACTTTTGCCAAAACAGAGTGTGGTGCGCTGCAGATAGGCTAAAAGCATAGCTGCACGTGTCTGCAGTCTGGTTCTCTTCTGTGAATATGAGCCAGGAAGCAATGAGGCGTAACTGATAAAAAGCATTTGGAAACAGCCAGGAGTCTCTTCCCCTATTAGAATGTGAAGTCAGTCAGAGCCGCATTTTGATCTGTCTGCGCAAAACTCTTCCCAAATGAAAATGCATTCGTCTCAGAGTGATGACACAATATGAACGGCACTTTGCTAAATAACAAATGAAGCTGTTTCGGTTACAGAGTTGTCTGAATACAATTGGTTTTTGCTGCCCTAAGTCTTTTCTGTTTTATAATAAACAGATGACTAATCAGGCTTAGTTCGCAAATTTCAAACAAATGTACATCCAGTGGAACAAATGATGCCTGGCCTGCTACGTAAGGCTATATGTTAGCACAAGCTCATTAAAACTGGGACAAAAGTGGGATAAAAGTGGGAACTAAACCTGGAGTAGAACAGGACCAACCTATGTCAATCAGGAGTGAGTTCAAGTGAGCTCACTCCAGCACCAAACCAGGATAAATGTAAACTTAAAACCACAGTGTGTCACTTTTTAGCCAAACAATAAACTAAAATAAAAGCATGTTGTTGTTGTTTTTTGTTTTTTTCATTTTGGTTGTGTTTATTGCACTGAAAAACATTTAAAAGCATGCGTCCTTACTCTCAGCCTCCTTGCATCTCCACAGACCTGACACTTATTTGGCTTAGAGGACTCTTCCTGCTTTTTTTCCATGGACATGTTGTTCGTTTTGGCTATAATGTTCCACAGTATGGCATAAAACGTATCTATCTCCATGAAGAATGTTCCGAATAATTATGCAGGTGACATGCCACCTCCAGAAAGTTACACACTGTGGCTTTAACTAGGAATGAAGAAGTCCCTCTGTCCATCTGCCTGTCCAGCCAAGTCCATGCTTTTACAAAACTTTACAAAATTCACGGTTCTGGAGCCACATCTTGTCTCCTCGATTTCCGATGGCGCTGATTGACAGGCGGATTAATCAATCAGAGAAATGTGCCGTTTGTGTCAAAACAAACACGGCAGCTCACTAGTAAAAAACAAAAATCCTACAAGAAAAAGTTGCATATTTTGTTATGAACGATAGTGGAATATTCAAGAGGAGATGTCTTCAGCATTTTGAGACACTTTACCCATTTTTTTCCCATGTGTTTGAGCAAATTTCATGTATATTGTATATTGATATATTGTATAAGCAGCTTTTGAGGTCAATATAAGTCCACTGTGTAACGTTTGCATCGTCTAAGAATCAGGAAGTGCACGCGAAGTTAGCATGCTAGCTGTTGTTAGCATTTCTCTGATGGCAAAACTCCACTCTGGTCTCTGAAAGTTGTGAAAAGTGCTCAGAAACTATGTGAATAGTTGGGATGCTCTGAATGCATAAGGTAAATTAGGAAGGACGATTTTTTTTTAAGGATAATAAAAATCAGGTACAGCTCCTTTAAGAAACACAAGCTACAAATGAACCACTTAAGGCAGTTTGACGCACTTTATGGACTGGTTCCTGAAGTCTCATGCAGCAGACAGTAAGAAATAGAAAGAAGAAATCTATAAGAACGCGGTTTGAACTCTCATTTACATATTTTTATTCATTTTATCCTGCAATTACAACCTCTCTACCAATAAGACAAGGTTCTAGGGTCGAATGAGGACAGAACAATTATTAGATTAGTAACGCACCTATTAGGATATAAATATGTATCACAAACATAGAAATGAAACAGGAGGCGAACTGCGTAAATCCCCTCCAGATTTATTGGAGGCGGTCGGCTCTGTTCCCCTTCATTTAAATAAAAGCGGAACGTATTAAAAAGTATCGCGGCGCATCACTTTGAC
>KN469497.1:640-18351 GCA_000787095.1 Periophthalmodon schlosseri
TTAACCAATGGTAGGATCTTTATGAAGTAGAGGGAGATACATGGACAACGCGGGTCAAGTGCAGCAGTTACAGAGGGAAGAGAGTTAGATCAGCAACCAGTCTGATCAAAAACACCACTGTAATATTAATATGTATGATCTAATCTACAACAGGCTGCTACATTCTCCGCTCTGATTGGCCAAAACGCTTTCAATTCCCGCCCACCTCCATCTCTCCCTCGCTCCCTCGCTCCCTCTCTCCCACCCCCTACGGAGCCCCCCACTGGGCCGAGACACTTCAGAGGAGAGGGTGGTGGAGAGGGGTGGTGGAAGTATAAATGTGTTGTTACATCATCCCAACACTGGTAGAAAGGCTGTCCTGATCACAATTCATGTATTCAGCCCCCCTCCCTCCCTCCTCCCTCCCTCCATCTCTCCCTCTCTCTCTTTCCTCTCTCAGCATCACAGAGACAGAGAAATTACTTGTTTACTTAGTTATCAAAAATGTATGCAACTTTACACCACAGATATTTGCAAAGGATGATGGGAAAAAAACTGCCAAAACACTATTTGAAAACTGATGTTGAATTAAATCCAAAAGACAAGTTAGACTACTCAGGTGCTATCCCACCAAAACCAAGAAAACAAAAAACATGAAAACCTGTCACATGCACTTACATAGTAAATTCAATGCTACTGCTACTTTTGCCTCTAAACCAATCAGCTCACAGTACAGTCATAAAAATACACTCTCTCTCCCCTCCGTCAATCTGCCGTTTCAGTTTTACAACCTCCACCGCAGCAGCAGAACCACAAGCCTCCTCAGGCTCTTATCCTCCTCCTCTTCACCATCACCAAAGTGTACATTTTAAGACGTCTATATTAACCATCTAACCCATAATTTTCTCCGCTCGATGCTTTGCTAACGTGCACACTTCTACTTGTATGCTACATGCTTGTTATTGCTTAGCCTGAAATGTTCCACAGTATGGCATTAAACTTATCTATCTTACATTTATTCAATTCCATGTGTCTGATTGCTTAAAAATACCTTTAACAACGTGAATTCTTAAAGTGAGTGGGCTCGCCTCTCCACAGATCTGACCCGTAACTTGAGCTGGAGGTATCACCTGTCTTTTTTTTTGTCAAATGCCAAGGAAAAGCAATAATATCTCCATGGACACAAGCAGGTGGCATGGTGTACCTTAAATTTAGATGTAAATAGCTTTGGATACTGATAGCACCTATTGTAATGTATTAATGATAAGCATTTACATTTGGGAGACAAGTTTAAAGCAACTGTATGTAACTTTCTAGCCTCGTCATTTTGGTCTTAAAATTGTGTATTCATGTAGAGCGGGTATTGGCCCGCTCTACATGATCCTGGGGTTTTTATTTTGCTATTTTGATGTGAACATGTGTTCAAGATGTGAACATTAATAACAGACAAACCAGGCGCCTTCTTTCCCCGAGGTCACTCCCGCTAGCGTTAGCAACAGGTTTGATTAACAGCGTTGCTAAGCGCCCACTCCCTGCTAAACCAGCGGCGTGGTTACCTTCAACAGCCTCACTCCGGATTGGCTCTTTGGTTGCTGTGATGCTCACAGTCAGAATTCCAAATATGAAACTCGGCTCCAGATTCGCTGCTATAACTGCTCTAGCCGAGCGCTATGGGTGACGTCACACTCACGCAGTCCACTTCTTTATACAGTCTGTGGTCTTTTGTCATATTGTGGAACATTATAGCCAAAGGAACAACATTTCCATGGAAACAAGCAGGAGGAGGTTTGTGTCCGGTTTGTGGAGATGCAAGCCCGCTCACAGTAAGGACACATGTTTTCCCAGCGCGATAAGGACATCCAAAATGAAAACCATGCTTTTATTTGAGTGCATTATTGGTTAAAAAGTGACACACTGGGGCTTTAAACACATATCCAGTTGAGATTTGGAGCTGAAGATGGATCACCCCGCTTCTCCTCTCAGTGGGTTGTTTGACTAATTACAATACAAACATAATAGCATTACGCCTCAAGTTTGTGAAGGTGAAAAATCTCTCTAATTTGTCTCTGCATCTATTCATTACACCATTTGTTCAGCTCAAAATAAAACTCGAAAAAGGAGGACATTTTGAAAGGCCACTGGCAGCAACTAAATGTTTACAGACTTTAATATAAAATCAAACACGCCATTGATTTATACTGTGGCTCTTCTCATTCAAAACTGCTGGAGGAGGTGTCTAGCTCTGAATGGTGGAGTTTACAGATACTAGCGAATAAGACGTGGTGCATGGGAAGTTTATGCTACGTATCCGTGGGTTTCAGAAGGATGAAAAAGTAGGACCGTTGCCATAGCGATTAACAATGTGAAACAAAGTAGTATACGTTTTGAATGGAGAAAAAGTCCTCAAAATGTTGCATATAACGCTAAGATAGAAGCCATAAGTGTCTAATGATTGTGACACCAGCTAGACCCTGACCTCATTGGCTAACGAATCACAAAATAAAAATACGCATGGTAAATTTATATATATTTGAGGAGTATTTTAAATTGCATTCTCAGTCTTGCATTCATAAAGCTATAGTCTAGTGGCTCAGTTATGCAATTTGACTGGACATGTTCACCTATGTATTTCAATAGGCCTGCAGTTTCCATTGAATTTTGAAATCACAAATGTTCCAGTGTTGCAATGTTTTGGTGTTTTTCGGTATGATTGAAACAGAGGAGCAGCGAACTAAACATTCGATCAATATGAGAAGTCAGGGGCTCGTCTCCACACCTCAGCCTCCTTCCAAGTCAAACACAACATTTCAAAACTGTTTTTATGATTAAACCAAAGATATATGGCAGGTTGCATTGATTTGTTTCTTCCGGCCGAAACAAGGTCACACGGTGAGTAACTGTCTATTATGCAATTTCCTTCAACCAGGACACAAAATTCAATCTCATTTTTCTGGTTTTGTTGAAGAAGGACAATGAGATACAGCCCCCTGTCTTTTTTCCATATTAAAAGTGCTCTACCTCATTTTTACTGTCTTAAAAACATGAAAAACAGAACTAGTTCGTTTTAAACAGTTCGCAGTCGTCCAAAGTCATTCCTCACTTACCTTCTGCATTCAGAGCATCCTAATTATTCACAACGATGAGTTTATAAGCGCTTTTCACAACTTCCAGTGATCAGAGCAAACACAGAGAACAACAACTAGCATGCTAACGCCCACTTCCTGAGTCGCAAGTGGGCGTTAGCATGGTTAAAGGTCCACTAAGTAACTTTCCCGCTGCCTGAAATGATGCACTGTATGGAATTAAACATCTGCATAGGTGGAGATGAGCAGGTGAAGCCACGTTACAAATGAGATCTGTGGAGAGGCGAGCCCACTCATAGTAAGAATTTGTTTTTTATTGTATTGCAAAGAAGAATACACCAGAAAAGTTACATAGTACATCTTTAAGTCTCTCTCTCAAATGTTCAAATTGAATAGCAAATGATTCAGTAATAAATATACTATTTGGTTTATATAAAAAGCACTGGCCACGGTTGAATACACCTGATGTTGGACCCTACACTCAAACACAACTGGCGTCATACATCACAGCTAAGGCAAAGCTCCCAGGCGACAGCAGCGGTGTTTAAAGCTACACTCTGTCACATTTGAGCCGCAGCCATTTGACCTCTGAACTTTGTGAGGTCACTTCCTGCCTGCGGGGACTCATTTGTTACAACAGTGTGGAGCTGCCACACTGATACTGTTATGTTAGCAAGTATTTTAACAGGTTTTTAAATCAATTCTAAGTGTTGGGACAATGAAATACATGCATTTGTGATGGGGACACATCACGCATATTGACTGAAGGCTCCTTTTGAATTTGTTAAAGGAACTGTGCAAGATTTAGATTTTAAATTCCATAAACATGAGCTAACTGTGTCCCCAGATACACTGCATCCTATGGCACACACATCGGACTGGCCCCGTGTAAATCTGTGGGTGCGTTTGATTTTGATCTCTTCTCCTCTGAATCTCGTTTGTCAGATGTGCACATTGATGAGCCTACCCACTGCTAATGACTTTCCTCCTTTTTTATTGGGATTCATTTGTCTCACAAGATAATTAACTGCTTCTCATCCTCCTCCTCCGAACTGGTGTGTGTGCGTTAGCCGATTAGCCGCATGTGCTAAGAAAGGGCCACTAATGTCCCTGCTAATCTAAATAAATAATAGAAATAAATAGGACAGAGGATGGTGGTGGCGGTTAGATGGTGGTGGCGGTTAGCAAAAAAAAAAAATGACATTACTTATAAAATGTATGTGGACAAGTTACGTAAGGGTGATTTTTCTGGCACATTGCAATTTTCTATTACTAAGTCTGGGGTTTTGGGCACTGCCTTGTTTTCACAAGTCACCCAGTCCAGTCTATGCTCCATAAATATACTACATAATGGAATTAGGTAATATTTTTTAAAATACCACATGCTTTTTTGGCTTATACTGTGATGTCATATTTTTATTTCAAAATGTATTTATCGGAGTAAAAGTTGTGGACCAAATTTAGTAAAGGTTAAAAGTTAAAACCATACATTGGAACATTCGCCATGGAGATAGATATTTTATCCTAAAGGAACAAAATTTCTATTGAAACAAGCAGTGAGGCCCCTCTCCAGGCCAAATAAGAGGTCAGGTTTGTGGAGCTGCAAGCCCGCTCACAGTAAGGACCATAGAAGTGGACTAAGGAAGTGTGACGTCACCTATAGCGTTCGAATTCCGACCGCGAGTATCGTAGCATAGAGCCAATCCAGAGCGAGGCTGTTGAAGGTAACGCCCCTTCCCGCCCGCACCCCTTGTTTAGCAGAGAACGGGCGCTTAGCAACGCTGTCAATCAAACCTGCTGCTAATGCTAGTGGGAGCGACCTCGGGGAAAGAAGGCACCTGATTTGTTATTAATGCACATATCTTGAGTTAAGGACAAAGTAGCTAAATAAAAACCCCAGGATCGTGTAGAGCGGGTTAATACGAACACTTTAAGATTAAAATGACGAGCCTGACAGCAGCATTTACGGAGAGAGAGGTGACAGTTTTCCAATGTAAAGTGAATTGGTGGAGCTGGAAGTGCGCCCATGATCACTTCCTATTTGGAACGCGGCAGCTAGCAAGTTAGTTATGTCCATTTATATATACAGTCTATGGTAAGGACGGATGTTTTTCTAAGCCTTTATTTGAGTCTATTTTGGGGCTAAAAAGTTACATACTGTGGCTTTAATACTTTGGAATAACACGAAAAGTTCTCATACTGGTCAGTCTCCAATATCTATGCATAAAGTGTTCGATTTGTCCAAAGTGGTGTATAGTTCTTAAATATAACTGCCCCATAGTCACTTGACACCATATGAATGGCAGTGCCTTTCAGTGTTAGCCTTGTAAGTAGAGTTCCACTTCACCTATTGAGAAAAATATGAAATTCACGATTGTATTATGTAAATCTGAGTGGTTTTAAAGGAGTGGGGACACAATGGAGCCAAGGACAGATCTGACGTAGTTTGAGGCTGAATTTTCATTTTCAAGTGTTCTGAGAGACCAAACACAATAGCCAAATGCATTAAGCTATTCATTTTCACCAAAAATGAACTTATTTTAAAGTTAACCAGACTCATAAAACTCTTGTGCACTGCGGAGCGTTTTTAGTGGAGGGTCTGCTACTTTGTCTCCATGGAGATATTACTTTTCACAAACTGGGGCTAAATCTGAAACTAAACCTAGACTAGGACTAAACCTGGATTGCAACAGGACCAAACCAAGTCTTCACTGGGACTAAACCAGGATCAAAACAAGACCAATCAAATTTGTAATTGAAAAGATATCCAGTTGTTTCAAATGGTGGATGATCAGCTTGGGTCAGTAAAAGCATGTGGTTTGGAGCAGACGGAAGAGTTTGGAGAGAGAAATGTGACTTTTGTTTGCTAAAGGGCCTGTACTAGATTTTTCCCATGTTTTTGAGCAAAATGTGTCTTGCCCTAGAGCAGATATATTGTATAAGCAGCTCTAAAGGTCAAAATAAGTCTGCTGTGTACTGTCTATATCTAATTATAAAGTGTTGTATTGTCTGATTAGGAAGTGCATGGTTAGCATACTAGTGTTAGCTTTACTGTCAGCAAAACTGTGCTCTTGCCTCTGAAAGTAAAAAGCTCAAAATGGTGAATAATTAGGATGCTCAGAATGCATGAGTTAAGTGAGGAATAACTTTGAACCACTGCAAACCGTTTAAAATTAACTAGGTCGGTTTTTCACATTTTAAAAATCAGGTACAGCGCCTTCAAAATGTCACTGAACAAAAGACTGAAGGTTAAATGTATTTGTTTTAATAAGAAAACATAATTAAAATTGAAAAATGTGATTAAAAACACCTCACTTTTTTTCCATATTCTGAAGCCCTATGAGAGGCCTCCGCCGCCACAGCAGCTTCACTGGTCTGAAAGACTTGATTAATTATGGTAGTTAGCGTTCACATGGCCCTAAGCTCTTCCATACTTAAACACATTTGAGAGACACAGGAAACAGATTGAGATGGATAAGCTAACGCCACTGTCGCTGCGTTAGCATTCTGCGCAGACGGGCTAAAACACTGAAACATTTACATCTTCTTCAATAAATGTGCACACGGGTGTCCCCAAACCATTTATTATAGCACATCTCAGAACGGATTGTGCATTCAGCTAGCATGTTAGCATTAGCATATTAACACACTTTGGACCATTAATGATTAGTGGCCACGTATAAGAATTAGCAAGTAGCTTAAAAGTGTAACATAGTCGCTACAATAGTTGTGGTAAATGTAGTGGAAATGACAGTAGTAGTTAGTAATGTAAGAGGTATTAGGACATGTACTTAGCCTTTGTAGTATTAGTAGTAGAAGTATTTGAGGTAGTAGTGTAAGTATTAAAGTACTAGTAGTTGCAGCTGCTGTAGTAGTATTTCTAGTAGTAGTATTAGTAGTATTTACTGCTTCTAAATCTAAAATGGACCATGTGATTCAGATATTTTTACCTCGGTACAAATTCTGTGTATGACCTACATTTTGAAAGTACTTCCCGTTTTTAATAGCAGTAGCAGATTGAACCGGAAGTAATGTAGTTTACCTCAGTCGTATTCGAAAATATTTAGTATAAGATAAGCAAGTAGAAGTAGTAGTAGCTGTGGTAGTATTTATAGTAAGCATAAAAGTAGAAGTAGCAGCAGTGGAAAAGCAGTGATTGTTCTATCAGAAGCAACGATGTTCTAACCTCAGTTGCATTAGAAGCAATTACACATGATAAGTCAGCCCATCATCATGAAGTAGTAGGAATAGTAGAAATAGTAGTAATTGTAGCAGTAGTAGTAGCATTTACTGCATCTATACTTGATATTCTTCCAAAACCCCAAGCCACCACGTGACTCGGGCATTTTTACTCCAATAAAATTCCTGCGTACTTTCCACATTTGAAAGTACCGCACAGTTTCTCATTTTTTGTAATAGTAATAGTAGTAGTAGTAGTAGTAGTAGTAATGATCCTTCTAAACAATATTCTAATAAGGCTCTCTGTGCTTTAATTAAAATGTTATCTACTACTACTACTACTACTACTACTACTACTACTACTACTGCTGCTACTAATCTGTCTTTCTCTCGTAGTCGTAGTAGTTGCATTTACAGCTTCTATACTTGATATTCTTTCAAAACGCACGCTGTGACTCATACATCTTTACTCCAGTACAAATCCTGCGTACCTTCCGCGTTTGAAAGTACCACAGAGTTTGGTGTACATCCTGGTTTTATTTTTGCCTTCAAACTGCTCTCTTCTCTCCGCTGTTTCTCTCTTGTTTTGAAAGTAGCAGATCCAGGACACCGTTCTCAGGGGGAGCGCCGGATTCTTACATAACGCCATAAAAAATTCACTCTTTGCATGTTTAGAGACGAACGCGTTGGATACGGGTGTTGGGGGCGCGATCGCAAATTAGAAATATCTTATCAGCGAGACAAAGATGGGTGCTGATGGTGAGCTCCCGGTGAAGTTTTGGCAAAAGGAGCGTCAGATTGTGCCAAAAACCAGCGGGGATTCAACGCTTTTATGGCGGATTTTTGCAAGACTTTTCCAGGCCGATCTGCACTGGGAGGCCATCTGCATAATTACATAATAAGGAATAGGCTAGTTTACTTGGATGGCAAAATTCCTACTAGTGTTGTCATGTTACTAAAATTTTAAACTCAATTTCGATACTTAGGAATAGACTCGATACTCAAAACAGATTCCGATACCACAATGATAATAAAAAACACAATTTCTTTAGACAATAGAATGTGACTTCCAACATTAAATGGTAGTACTTTCTTTTATATTATGGCCTTATATCTGTGTAATCCCTCAGTCGTCCAGTAGGTTCCATAGTGGTCCATGGGCGTGTACTAGTCTATGTGTCTTATACTTGTGAAAGATACAGCTCAAGATCATTCTAAAGATATTCAGGAAAGGTTCATTTCTGTCCTGTCAATGTGACTTTTTAGTATCAGTACCTGCTCAAATGAGTATCTAGTTTTCATACTAGTTTTAGTATCGATTTGTATCTCATTTTTCAGTTTTGATGATCCTACTTCACACACAAAGTCATTCAAAGTGCTTGACAGAATAAGAAATTCAAAACAATACACAATCATGTTACTAGAGAGTAAATTGGGTCAGATCATTTCTATTCAAATTGCAATTTATATTTTAAATCAGGATTCAGTTCAAAGTTCAAATTTGAAATTCAGAAGCATTAGCATTTCAAAGATTAAAATCTGAACTGCTAAACTAATACAAAAATCCCAAGGTTTAAACTCCAGGGTTAGCAGCCTTTTCCCATTAAAAACAAAGAATATTTTGTGTTTGCACAGAAGATTAAACTAACTCAAAATTGCTGCAATTTCAGTTTGATTGTAATAATTGTGCAGCTCTAGTCTTTTTCCCAAACTGGAATACACTTGGACTGAATAACTAGGTAATACTGTATTATCCTGTATTTGAGGCTTGAGTGCTCAGAAAGTTTAAGTTTTCAACTATCTCCTATCTCCGCCCACTGCTCTGTATATAAAAAATATTACTAATAATAAAAATTCAGACTTTAATTCAAATTCATATGTTCAAAAAATGTCAGGTAGCCATTTTGAAAATCTTCTGGTTGCTATGGTGAAAGGCCACTATGGCGAGGTGAGGTCTGTCAGTTCTGCAGTTTTGAACAGGAAGACAATGAACCTGTTTCTATTATTATGTCATTTTAGATCAATATTGTCGTTTACAATGAACAAAATGCAGTGGTGGATGAAGTACTCAATTTTGTTACTTAAGTAAAAGTACAGATACAGAGGCAAAAAGTTACTCAAGTAAAAGTAAAAGTATCACATGGAAAAATCTACTTAAGTAAAGCTATGTAAGTACCCGTTTAAAAATGTACTTTAAGAGTAAAAAGTAAAAGTATTTCACACAAGTGTAGTGAGGTAAAAGTAAAAAGTACCCACTCTAAAGTATTTCACCAAGTGTAGTGAGGTAAAAGTAAAAAGTACCCACTCTAAAATGTACTCAAGTAAAGTACAAATACCTAAAAATTCTACTAAAGTACAGTACTTTACTACTTTTACTTCGTTAGCTTCCACCACTGACAAAACCTTTTGCTAGCTAAAGGTACAACATGTAACTTTCTGGATGTGGAACTTGATTCCATGGCAACAGAAAGTTAAAACCATACTTCGGGATATTCTCCATGGAGATAGATACGTTTTATATCATACGGTGGAGCAGTAGTGGAATATTATAGCCAAAGGAACAACATTTTCATGGAAACAAGCAGGAGGAGGTGAAATAAGAGTGAGGTTTGTGGAGATGCGAGCCCGCTCAGAGTAACGGCCCGTGTTTTTATATGCCTTTCAGTGCAGTAAACACCAGCAAAAGCATAACACGGCCTGTTTTTAAACTCAAATTTCCGGATCATTCGTGGCCCGTGTGAACCCTGCATATACGCTCCCGTACAACAGCAGCTCTATGTATTCTTCATATCTCCATATTATCCAGCGTGTCGCGCCTCATCCCATTTCGCCAGAGTCCCCCGCACCATCCGAGCCTCTTCACTGGAAAAACAATACAATTAGCACTAAAGTGATGCCTGCCACCGCACGGCCCCGTCTCTACGCCATCCGTCATCACAGCTGCAGAGGGGCTATAGCGGGCTAATGGAGCGCTACTCACAATAGCGCCAACGTCAACACAGCACAGGCGAATTCTAAACAAATCTAGCAAATCCAACACCATATTTTCAGCGAGCGACAACGAGAGGACACCGGTCACCAGGCGTATCGCGCAGCCCTGTAATAAAGCTGATTTAAAAGCCATAAAGCAGTTTACCAGCGATCATCCGCCGACCATGTATAATTAATGTGCTGGACTGTCTGCGGCGGTTTAAAACGGGCTCGGGGAGGATGTGTGGGCTTTGGTCATTACTGCTGTATACCTGAGACAGAGGGGGAGGAGGGCAGAAGGAAGAGGGGAGCAGAAGTGTTTGAGGTACTGGGTTAGTATAGGATGTGTAGTGTCATAGTGTTTTACTTAGAGCTGCGCAAGAATATTGAAATATCGCAGTATGCAGTGTTTAAAATACAACTGTTAAAGGTGCAGTAAAGGACTTTTCTAGTGGAGGGTCGCTGCCTACACTGGTCTCCATGGAGATATTGCTTTGCATAAACTGGGACTGAATCTGAAACTAAGCCTAAACTAAGCCTAAACTAGGACTAAACTTGGACCAAATCGGTCTTAAATGTACAGTATGTAACTTTCTGGAGGTGGCACATTACCTTCATGATTCCATGGAAATAGAAAGTTAAAACCGTGCTTCAGAACATTCTCCATGGAGACAGATAAGTTTTATGTCATACTGTGGAATATTACAGCCAAAGGAACAACATTTCCATGGAAACAAGAAGGTGAAGGCTCTCCTCCAGGCCAAATAACAGTCAGTATCAATATATCTCCAAGAGTGTTTTTGGTATATTTGACAATATCATTTTGTGACAGCGCTACAGTTTTAGAGAAAGGAAACTTGTCAGTGCAATACATTTGACAAATTCACTCTTTCAGTGATTTCAAATGGTGCACTTCATATAAGCTCTGCAAAGGCAGTGGTTTAACACATAAATATTGTTGTCAAAATGTACTTGGTTCTTAAAAAGTAGTGATATTTTGCAGAATATCATGCACAGTAGACTAATTATTACATCTATGGCCATATTGTGACGTTATTGTATCGTGAACCAGGTATTGAGTATCGTATCGAATCGTGAGGGACTCTGTGATTCCCAGCCCTAGTTTCAATGAGTACTAAAGAATTAACATGTATCTTCTAGTGGAAAATGTTATTGCTTTGCCTGGAATGTGCCACAGTATGGCATTAAAGTCCCTATTTGTACTTTTTAGATTGACCACCCTGCCCCTGTTGTTTTCTCACATACCACTAGATGCTGTCTACATTACTGCTGCCCGATAGTGTGCCAGCTTTAGCCTGACAGAAGACGACCAAATAACTTACAGATAGTAGCTTTAAACTGATCTATTTCCATGGAGACGAGAAAGTGATCCTACCAGACCAGGTTTAAAATGTTATGAATGTTTAAAAGTTGTTTTTCACAGTTTTTCACATTTTAACACAGTAAAAATCAGGTACAGCGCCTTTAAGGTCCTGCTCGCCAAAGCCCTATGCTCATGTTTGTTTCTATGGCGATAGGGCCCAGTGTGCCATGTTAACGAGGATTTATCACAAATTAATTACGATTAAGAAAGGTCCCTGAGTGATGGACTAGCTTATTCATGCGTCATGTAAATCTGCTATAATCCGCACGCTCAAGAGGCCAGAAAAATACTGCCAAAAACTGAAATGACAAAACAAGTATGGAAGTCTGGCAACGCTGCCGTGGATTTCAAATTTAAAGAGACTGGACCTGGTTTTGTCCCATGTATTTGAGCAAAATGTGTCTAGCTCCACTAAAGATATATTGTATAAGCAGCTGAGGTCAAAATAAGTGCGCTGTTAGCATGCTAGTTGTTGTTAGCATTACCGTGATGGCAAAACTCCACTCTGGTCTCTGAAAATTGTGAACAGCCCATATAAACTCATCGCGGTGAATAATTAGGATGTTCTGAATGCGCAAGGTAAACGAGGAATAACTTTGGACCACTGCAAACAATGTAAAATTCCCACTAGTTCTGTTTTTTCACGTTTTAAGACTCAGGTACAGCGCCTTTAATATAAAGTTCTGGTTTAGTCCTAGTTTGGTCCTGGTTTAGTCCATGAACACTTGAAGACGTGCACAGGTTAGTTGGGTCTTAAGGTCAGAAAGTCTTTAGCTTTTTACCCATAATGCATTTGGGGGCATCTGCCAAGATTCCATAGAGTTTTGCAGTAGTATACACCAACACTATGACACAGCAGTTTCTGGGTAATAAACTGTATATATAAGTGGACATAGCTTAACCCGCTAGAATGGACGAGATTCAGCTCCATCGGCTCTGGCTCCAATTCACTTTCTATTGAAAAATCGTCACCCCTCTTTCTGTAACTCGTCATTCCGACCTCAAAATGTTCGTTTTGACCCACTCTACGTAATCCTGGTGTTTTTACTTGATTGAAAGTTAAGCAAGGGAAGGGGTGAGCACCTTCAATAACCTTGCTCCTGATTGGCTCTTCAGTTGCCATGAGACGCCCACTCAAAAATTCCAAATATGATGGAACTCCAGATTAGCCGCTATAACTGTTAACTTTGATTGGCTTCAGTTGTAGTAGTAGTAATAGTAGTAGTAGTAGTAGTAGTAGTGTCCCTTAGTCCACTTCTACAGTCTGTGGTAATAAACAAATAGGGATGAACACATCAAGTTTCGCCAAGTCATCCATGTTTTTCTTTCTCAAATATTCTACTTTTGTATTTTTTTTTTCCCAGATATTCGTGGACATTTTATTGATGTTGACAAGTGTCTGTAAGTCTAGAACGAGGTCTCCCATTGGGTGAGCAAAGGCCAGTTTAATATCCAAAATAAGCCCACCTCCTCAGAACACATTCCCACTGTGCAGTCGAGATATTAGGTTTCTGACATTTTCGACACCCGCTAGGCTTTATTCAATAGACACAGAGTTAGATATAAAGTTTGGGAGGATATTCACTCACCCACTATTTTACAGGGATTATTTGTGTAGTCCATTTGAAAAAGTTGACAATTTGACACAAGAACTTCAAATATGATCAATTTTTCTGTATATCATAATGTCTAAGTGAGGTAGTCATTCAGGTTCATTCATGTTTGTGACTATTCATTTGTCTTCCAAGGTTTTAGCGCAAAAGGTTAGGTTGTGGGTTTGATTCTCGGAATTGCCTTTCTGTGAGTTGTTCTCCCTGTGTCTGGGTGGAGTTTGCATGTTCTCCCAATGCCGCAGTCGCACTGAAGCATGGGTCAAATGCAGAGGGCAGATTTTCCGACAGGGACAATAAAGGCGAACCAAACCTAATTAACATTTTTAATAAGCTAATGAGACAAAACAAAAATGAAGAGAATGGACAAGTGTTGACAAGACCCAAACTCCCCGTGGATCAATTTAAAAAACCTCATACAATGTAATGGAATAATGAAACAATAAATATGGAGCTAAAAACAAAAACTGTATTGTGTTTATATTTTAGTGAAAAGACTGAGATTGGAACTACATTTAAAATAGTTCTGTACTGTTCAAAAAAGTTGTAAAAATAGTTGCGCAATGGTCCAGTGCATTTCAATAGGGCCCACTTGTTCTCATGTGACCTTATTGCTTCTATTCTGAGCTGTATATTCCCCACATAGCTGCGCCCTCAAATCAACGTCTGACAAACAGAAAAATTGCGTAACCCCCCTGCCTCTCTTCTCCCTTCTCGTCGGATCGGGAATGTTACAGATTTTCCGAATGTTTTCCCGCTCTGGAAAAGCCCCGGGACAATAAAGCAGCTATTATGAAAGGAAGCATTCTTAACATTTAGGGGGGAATACCACCGCGACAGGGCTAAGCATGTGGGGCGGACTGCTTTAAAATGGCTGAAAGACATGTTTTTCCGACGATTTCGCCTTTAGTTCTGTTTTAGTGTTTGAAAATGAGCGTTTCTTTTGCAGGGTAGAGTCGTTAATTCGGGAATAATTTGGGAAACAATTTGTTCCAGTACGGTGACTTTTAATGTACCAGAGGAATGGGCTAGTTGCACAAGGGAATGATAATCGGATTTATATATTTCATTTTGGTATTTTTGAAGCATCGGAGCAGATTTTAGTGTCGTGAAGTTGCGTGCATACCTGATGTTATGGCCCTAGTGTAGTCATTAGAGGAATCTTTGGGAGACGCGTCCTCGTTTTTCACTTATAAATAAAAAAAAAAAAAAAAAAAAAATCGTTATTAGGAATGCACCAGAAAATTTTCCTTTAAAAAAAAAAAAAAAAAAAAAAAAAAATCGTTATTAGGAATGCACCAGTAGAGACAGAGTTTTGGACTAACTTTGGATGATTTAATATAGAGTGATAGGGGCTGTGCAAATTTTACTAATGATCGCAGCTAGCATGTGAATAACAGGGAATTAGCCTCTGCTCAGGTAGCTAAGGTTATGCAGGGTTTTAAAGGCAAGATAGATATAATGATTATGGGATGTGTTTTGATGGAGTCATTCAAATTCACCACATTAAACGCACTGTACCTGATTTTTACGGTCTTTAAAATGTGAAAAACAAAACTAGTTTGTTTTAAACAGTTTGCAGTGGTCCAAAGTCATTCCTCACTTACCTTATGCGTTCAGAGCATCCTAATTATTCACCACGATGAGTTTATAAGCACTTTCCACAACTTTCAGAAGCCAGAGTGGAGTTTTGCAGTCACTGTGAAGCTAACCACAACTAGCATGCTAACTTGGCAGTTGCTGATTTACTGGGGCGAGACAAATTTTGCTCCAATACATAGGAAAAAATAAGGACTAAACCATGACTAGAATAGGGCCAAACCAAGTCTACATCAGGACTAAACTGGGCTCAAACCAGAACTAAACCAGGACATGTCTGAACACAGTGACGTACGTTTAAACTATGGGCTTATGGAAAAATGTCTGAACTGTATTAGAATGATTTCATTTGAGCAATCCAGTGTATTTAGTCTCTCAAACACCCTAAAGTTACATAGTGCAGCTTTAAACATCGTCTAATAGCAAAGATGTACAAAAGTAGTTTCAGATGAATGAATGAATAAAGCAATAGTGAGCCACTCAAGTTATTTATTCAACCCTCTGCAGCTCAAATCATATTACCACTAAAATAACAACAAAAAAAAGCCCATTATTGCAAAGAAAATGTACACAAGATAAATAAGAGCCTCCGGCCTCTATAATACAAAATAGTGTTGTCGCGGTAACATTTCAAACTCAATTTCAATACTAAGAAATAGACTTAATACTCAATACTGATACCACAACGATAGTTAAAAACAGTCTATATTACCATTTTATATCTGTGTAATCCCTCAGTCGTCCAGTAGGTTCCATAGTGGTCCATGGGCGTGTACTAGTCTCTGTGTCTTATACTTGTTCTGATGCAGCTCAAGATCATTCTAAAGCTGTTCAGGAAAGGCTCACTTCTGTGCTGTGACTTTTTAGAATCGATAGATGCTCAAGTGAGTATCTAGTTTTGATACTAGTTTTAGTATTAGATGATTTTATGCAGAGAAATCCACTCTGTGTAAATGAACGGTCTGCTGCTGCTCTGTTGCTTTCACTTGTATTGATTTGACTCAAGGATCGTATAATTAATCACATTTGCATTTAATCAAAACACATTAATCCCTGAGGAGAGGTTGGTTTTGATTCAATTATCAACATATTTTATAACAGTGGTGATCACATGCTCTCATAAACATAAAAACGGGCGGACGTGGCAGTGGCGCAGTGGTTAAGCCTTCTCCCAGTAAGGTAACCGGTTCAAATCTCATCACACTATACACGTGTGTATCCAAAAATAGAAAGTGTTTGGACTGTGGCTACACATTGGACCATCTTTACACAAACAAAAGTGCAAAGTTTTGAATTTGAGCCCATAATTAATCTTACAGTGTCATCACAGCAGAAAGCCCACCCAGCGTGTACTGCACAAGCAACAGTTTAACCTTTACGTCCACAAATAGCCCCAGGTAGCAAATTTGTACTGCTAAGAGGCGACCTACCTGATTTGAAAACGTGAAAAACTGAACCAATTCATTTTAAACGATTTACAGTGGTCACTTACCTTATGCGTTCAGAGCATCCTAATTACTCACCATGATGAGTTTATAAGCGCTTTTCACAACTAGGGCGGAGTTTTGCCACCACGGTAAGGCTAGAAACAATTACCATGCTAAGGTGCACTCCCTGACTATTAAACAATAAAGCACTTTAGTTAGATGTAGACAGTACACAGTGGACTTATTTTGACCTCAAGAGCTGCTTATGCAATATATCTGTACTGGGGCAAGACACATTTTGTATAGAAAAAACAGAAAAATCAGGTACAGGGCCTTTAGCCACACCAAACTGAATAGGCTTGATATAGGTGGTGAGTTATACTGTAGTAGTAAAAGTATAGTGTCTGAAAACTACACTGTGAAGTAGAAATTTTATAGAAACTGAAATACTGCCCACCTCTTATAGTGACGTGCTCCAATAAGAGAACAGAAAGCCCAATCTTTTCAATACTTCTCGTGCTGAGCTGTGGTGTATGGGAAGCCACCAGGTAACAGTGTGACTAAAACAAACGGGATAAAATCGTTGCTAGCGGAAACCCAAACCTCACCGAAACCATGGCGACACGCATTATCCCGTAAATTCGCACTTTAAGCACCGCAAGATCAAACCGCTGATTCAAAACCTCCTTTCGGAAACGTTTATGCCAACTCTGCAGGAGCCATTTTGAATTCCAATAGAGCGTTTAAATGAAGGACCGTCATGCATGGGCGCTGTAGCTTACAATGGAGGTGAGCACTTTTACGCATAAAAGGTAAGAGAAAGCGTCTGCGATCGATTACGCTGCGATCTAGACAATTAAAGGGACGGTCTGTTTTCATGTGGCGAAATGTGTCTTGCCCCAGTGCAGATATATTGTCTACAGTAAGCAGCTCTTGAGGTCAAAATAAGTCCGCTGCTTGCTGTCCGAGAATCAGGAAGTGCACGATTAGCATGCTAGTTGTTGTTTGTCAGCATTATCTTGAAGGTAAAAATGGGGTAAAAGAACCCGCACCAGCACTGAGAACAACTGATGATGTTGTTAACGTGCTATTGCGTGTGGAAGTTGCGGTTTAAATGGGGCTAAAACAATATCTGCGTCAATGTGGAGATCAAATGTAAAAGACTCGGGTTTATGCAACGTTCCTCGAAACCTATTGTATAACTTACTGTCAGTTAACCTACACTCCGCCAAGCATTAAACCAGTGATGTAACTCCAACAACTATTTTTTCTCTTTCTCTCCCTCCCTCCCTCCCTCTTTTACCTTTCTTTTTCCACCTCAACCTCCCTCTTTCTCCTCTACCTCCTCTCTGACTCCCATCCTCTCACTGTTATATCCCACATCCCAATCTTACTCTCCCTCTTTTACCTTCTTCTTAGTCCTCCCTCTCTCTCCTCTCCATCATCTTTCTCCTGCCTCCTCTCTTTCTCTCTCCTCTTT
>KN469497.1:18938-41006 GCA_000787095.1 Periophthalmodon schlosseri
CTCTCTCCTCTGCCTCTGTCTTTAGCTCTCCCTCCTCTCCCCTCTCTCCTCTGCCTCTCTCTTTAGCTCTCCCTCCTCTCCCCTCTCTCTCCACTGCCTCTTTCTTTACCTCTCCCTTCTCTCCCCTCTCTCTGTCTTTAGCTCTCCCTCCTCTCTCCTCCTCTCTCTTTATCTCTTCCTCCTCTTTCTCCTCCACCTCTTTTTTATCTACTCCTCCTCTCCCCTTTCTCTCCTCTGCCTCTCTCTTTATCTCTTCCTCCTCTCTCCCTTCTCTCTCTCCTCCTCTCTTTCTACTCTCTCCTTTTTTCCTATTTTTCCTTTATCCCCTCCTCTATCTCTCTCTCCCCCCTCTCGCTCTCTTGCACCCCCTCCACCTCTCTATCTCCCTGGTCTCTCACCCTCCTCTCTCTTTCTGTCTCCCTCATTTTTCACCTCTATGCTCCCACGCTCTCCCCTGCCCTCCTCTCTCCCTCTCTCTCTCCTCCCTCTCACCCCCCTCTCCCTTCTTCCTTCTTCCTCTCTCCTCCTCCTTCTGTCTACCCCCCATCCTCCCTCCCTCAGTCTCTCTTTCTCTCTCTAATCTATTCATCCATTAGCGTTGGACATGTGTAACAGAATGAGTGTCTGATGAGAACAAACAAGCTGCAGAGGCGTTTGGCGAGGCAGAGAAAGGTCATCGCCGCGGTGATGAACTCCGAGCCTCCGACCACATCAGCCTATACATAGATCACACACAGGAAGCTATGGATCGCTCCAATCAAACCAAAGAACCTGCGTAAGACACACATTTGTCTAACGGACCACACGTGTGGACTTAAACACCGAGCATAATGAGCTATGCTGTAGAAAGAATCACAATTAGAAATATACAGAAATGTGTTTGTTAAAGCCGCCCTGTGTAACTTTTCTGGTAAAAATCACACTACCTGCTTGTCTCCAGGGGTAGGGCATTCATTTTGGAGAGGAGAACCTTTATAGACCTGAATCTAACCATTTAATATGATATCTTGGAGAATGTTCCACTGTATGGCATTAAAGCGGACATATCTACCTTTCGTTCATTCAGTTATAAGCGTCTATATTGCAAAAGCCGCAACCATGGATATTAAATGGGGACCAAACCAGGCTATAACCAGTACGCAACCAGGTCTAAACCAGGACTATGGTCTAAGGTCTTTACCAGGTGAAACTGGGAACAGAAGTGGACTAAACCCGGACTAAACCAGTACTAAACCAAGTCTAAACTGAGACTAAACTGGAATATGCAACTTGAAGCCAATTTAAAACATAAAATTAGAATAAAAATCTTGTTGTATTGGTGTGAATCCAGCCAATAGACATAACGCTTCCCCTTCACTTAACCAGGGCTGAGCTAAGACTAAGGTTTCATTCGTGTTAATCCCATTGTGAACACTAAGGCCTTTTGTCTCCGAGTGGACACTTTTAAACAAGAGCCAAACCCTTAATAAGTCCAATGCCTAAAAGGTGGGATTAGACGCATTCTCACACAAGGACCAAATACTGGAGGCTAGCCAAGGTTTCATATTTGCTGCTACAAAACATCAATTTGAGAATGTCAGTCAGATTTGAGTCGTTTTTAAGTGGTGAGGTTTTGCTTTTGACGGGCGACAGCAGCTAGGGGGCGACAGTAGCTCAGTTGGTAGAGTGTTTGTCCACTGATCCAAAGGTTGGCGGTTCAAAGTCTGCTCTTGACATAAATACATCACAGGTTGGCGGTACGATTCTTAAAAGTGGTATTTTTGACTGATGGCAATATACTTTTTCAGGCAATATTATGGGCAAAAAATACACAAATATACGATTAAAATTGGTCTATGAGATTCTTTGAAATAATAAACACATGCATTACAAGTGCACTAACGTCTACGGAGGATCTGCCATCTGCTTTTTCCCGTGGAGATGTTACTGCTTTGCCAAGAATATTCCACAGTATAGCATTAAATTTATCGGCACTGAGACAAGTAGGTGACGCGACCGGGCCAAGTTACAGGTCAGATCTGTGGAGAGACGAGCCTGCCCACAGTAAGAAAGCATGTTTTTACATATATATTTTTGAGCAATAAAACACAAATGTAAGATAGGTGAGCTTAATGCTATACTGTGGAACATTGCGAGCAAAGTAATCTCCAGGGAGACAAGCAGGTAGCAGACACTCAACCAACTAATTTTAATACTTTTCAAGCAAAATAATCTGCCAGGATAGAAAGAAAATTGCACTTAAAATTTACCAAAAAAAATAAAAAATAAAAAATCCTACACCCTATTGGCTACTGAAGCTTCTATTGCCTTATATGGTCAATGCTATAAATCCCTTCCGCCTTCTTATTTATAACCTTCTATCTGAATATAAATGACCTCCTACAGTAGATTATATACCATACGCTTTAGCTGTGGGTTGAGCATAGAACTTCCTCATTATGGAGAGTTATTTTTGGCCCAACTCACTGTAGGGAGCAAAGTTGAAGAAATGTTACAGAATAGCTTTAAGGAATTAAAACCAGTGTCTCGGGCTGCAAGATTAATCGCAATGGAATCGAAAATGTAATTATTAAAACAGGAATTGCAAATCTAATCACAATGCGCGCCAGAAAAGTATCGAGAAGTTTGAAATGTCAGTACGTGGACAACAGTATTTTGCCAGAGCAGATCTGTGACATGATGCTGGTCGTGATAATAATGGAAATAAGTTTGGTATAAAACATGACTTGACCCAAGTGTGGTTTTGCACTGCAGCGTTTCTCATCTGTCCCGAGGCTCTTGTGCTAGCATAGCAGCTCCACAGCCCACGCATTCGGATCAGCGCTAAGGAGAAAGTACAAACTAAATCCTATTATTACTATTAGCTAAAGATGTCACATATATACAGGGAGGTAGAGACTTATTTAAAGGGGCAATATGTAACTTTTGTGGGGGAGTAAACGCCAACGGATTGTCTATATGGAGATGTTATTGCTTTGTCTGGAATGTTCCACAGCATAAAAACGAATCTATGTCCATGGAGACAAGTAGGTGAGGCAACTAGGCCGAGTTACAAGCTGGATGTGTGGAGTATGCATGTTTTTCAATGTCATTTCTGAAAAACATCTGTAACTGAACACATGCAAGATCATTTTTAAGCGACACTGTAGTACATTTCAAACAAAGCAGCGGCCAATTGGAACTGACGTCGCCGTAAACCGTCATCACTGCAAAGAGCCGGCACCTCCAGTGGACAGCTGCAGGTCACGCGAGCAGCAGATTTTTTTTCATTTGTACCGAAATGACTACGCGACGCTGCCGAATCCTACGCGTATCACCGGTAAAGAAAATAAAACTGAAGAAAGAAATAAGTACGTCACAGTGGGCGTTTGCCGGTGGCGGTGAAAACGGGGATTGAGCAGCAAAATGGCGTCTTGAAAATAAGCGATTAAAGATTGCTCAAACATGAATCACTCCAAATACAACTCCGGGTGAGTAAATGGTGAGGGGAGACGATTATAACGTGGTTGAAAGCTCTGAAAAGTCCATTTTGGATAATAGGTCTGCTTTAACCCGGGCCTCTAATGGGATTCGGTGAGTCTAAAACGGGACTAAACAAGACCCAACAGAAACTGGCAAAAATAAATCTAACCTAGACTCCTGAGTACCACTGGAATAAGCCTGCATCACAACCTCAAGAACGTGAACCACATTTTGAGAAACACTGACTAGCCTGATTGATTAGCATACAATCTCCACCATCACTCAATATATTGCATAAACACAGACACCATCTTTATAATTGCATTTGAATTCACACTATCATAAAGTATTGAGAACTATATCCAACATTAACGGCCTATTGTGCACAGGCCTTTTCATAATTTAAACCACGCAAGATCCCCCAAGACTCATTTAAAACCCTAACTCAGAGTGTTACACAAGCATCATTTTTATTCACTTACAACTAGTTTCATTAAAAGTCAGCAGAGAAAGAAATATTTTTTTAAAATATTTTTAGGCAACAAAATGTGTCTTACCCCAGTACAAACAGCATGGTAGTTGTTGTTAAATGTTTGAGCAAAATGTGTCTAGCTCCAGTAAAAATATATCGTATAAGCATCCCTTTTATTTTCTGGTCATCTGGAAGTGTGCTGTTAGCATGCTAGTTGTTGTTAGCAATACTGTCACGGCAAAACTCCACTCTGGTCTCTGAAGATTGTGAAAAGAGCTTATAAACTCATCGCGGTGAATGACTAGAATGCATAAGGTAAGTGAGGAATAACTTTGGACCATTTTAAACAGTTTAAACTATTTTTTTTTTAATGTTTTTGAGACAGTAGAAATCAGGAACAGACACGAGTACCCAAGCATTGCACCAGAGGCTTGTATTAGTTTCTATATCGTCGCAATAATCTCTTTGTTTTCCGTTACAAGCCCGTTCCACCCTTCAGTGTCCCCCTTTGGTCCTAGAAATAATGGGACCACAACACAGAGGTTTAATCGCGCTGTAGACAAAGTGCACTTCAAATGTAGCTGTGCACTAAAAAATCGTCCATTCTATTGGCTAATGAAGGTTCTATTGCCTTATATGGTCAATGCTATAAATCCCTTCTGCCTTCGTATTAATAACCTTCTATCTGAATATAAATGACCTCCTACAGTAGATTATATACCATACGCTTTAGCTGTGGGTTGAGCATAGAACTTCCTCATTATGGAGAGTTATTTTTGGAGTATAGTCCAACTTACTGTAGGGAGCAAAGTTACAGAATAGCTTTAAGGAATTTAAACCAGTGTCTTGGGCTGGAAATTCGAATGAACGAAATAAGCAAATCACAAAGTCTGAAATGTGATTCTTGTGTTAGTTTGTCAGTTCGTGTTTCAGTTTCTAAGTCAATTTCTCTGGATGTTTAAAATGTGAACTTTGAACAAAATACTATTATTAAAAGAAAATTCAATCAAAAATCTAACTGAAATTTTAGTATCTGGACAGCAATTTACAGCTTATATTAATGTTTTCTTTCATGACAATAGTATATCAAGTATAATAGATATAATAAGTTGGTAAGAAGAAAGAAAAATATATAATAACATTTTGAAATTACAATTAAAAGTCAGTTATCAATATTTTCAGATGTTGTTTGGAGTATCAGGTTTATGTCCAGTTTGTTCAAAAAGTTACACTAACCATACATTCAATGCACATAGTAAATACTTTATACTAACCCACTGCAGACACCCAACAAGGTAAACCGAGACTAACCCAGAACTAAACCAGGTCTAACCAGGTCTAAAATAGGACTAACCCAGGTCTAACCTCAGACTAAACCAGAACTAAACCAGGTCTAACCCAGGTCTAACACAGGTCTAAACTAGAACTAAACTAGGTCTAACCTCAGACTAAACTAGGACAAAACCAGGTCTAACACAGGTCTAAACTAGAACTAAACCAGGTCTAACCCAGGTTTAAACTACAACTAAACTAGGTCTAACCTTGGACTAAACTAGGACCAAACCAGTCTTAGACCAGGTCTAACCTCGGACTAAACTAGGACTAAACTAGGACTAAACCAGGTCTAACCTCGGACTAAACTAGGACTAAACCAGGTCTAAACTAGGACTAAACCAGGTCTAAGCCAGGTTTAAACTACAACTAACCCTGGTCTAACCCTGGACTAACCTAGGACTAACCTAGGACTAAGCAGGTCACCAGTATACAGCCACTTTTCATTTTTAACATATAAAAACACATTATGTCACTTCCACTACCAGCTTGTCTCCACAGAAAATGTAATGTTCCACAGTATGACATTAATCTCCACGGTAACAAGCAGGTGACACCACTAGGCCAAGTTACAGACAAGCCCACTCACAGTGAGACTTGAACAATAAAAACAGCTGTAACTGATTAAACGCAAGATAAGATTAATTTAATGCCAGTGTGGAACATTCCAGGCAAAGTAATAACATCTCCATGGAGACAAGCAGGGGGCAGACCCTCCACCAGAAGAAGCTGCATCCAAGCTGTTATAATGTTATGGCTAATCACTATATCGTCCATTGTGTCCTGCAGTAGCTAAAGTGGGCTATCCTCTGTTATTGCACTGACTTGTGGTGCTGGGCCCATGCTCTCAGTTGGATCAGAGGAGACTATTACGTCCCGCTGCTGTCCATTAAAAATACAACATGGCCGCCGCGGGGGGTCGACCTGAGAGGAGAAGTGCAGTGGCTCGTGTGTAAAGTCATCAAACCCTCCGAGATACACATCTTCTGAATGACTGCAGATCTGAGCTAGCATAAATGTGCGCTATTTACTTTAATTCAAGCTAGCATGGGTCTCCCGTGGATGCACAACTCTTTAATATTGTGCAAGTATTATGATGAAAGCAACAGCAATGCGTTTTTTGATAAGGCATCTGTGGACCTTGGCAGTAACACTGGGAAAAGAGTGTATTAAAACAGCTCATTGGTTGGATTCAATGTAGAATCCCTATAGTTTAAAACTGGAATGGAGGACAGGCTGGAATTCTATGGCGGAATTTGCTGTTTAAAGTTCTATATTACACAAATTTGATGTTATAATGTTGTTACCTCCTCAAAAACACACCTGGAGTTGTGTTTTGTTTCATTCACACGTTTGAGTAACCCTGTATTATTAGTCTGTCTACATCTCCAAAGCTCAAAATGCTCTGTTCCACCTTGTGACAGTTAACAAGTTAACAGCCGCCTTTTACCGTTTGTTCAACTGAGATTGGCAATTACAGAGAAGGTGTATGGAGCACTTCATGTCTTACCACATGACATCACAAGGTGGAACAGAGTGTTTTCCGTCTGAGAGAAAAACTCAGCCTAAATTTGCAGGATTTGTGCGTTAAACATGTGTGAATGAAACAAAACAACTCCAGCAGGCAACGCTACCACGCCCAGTTACAGGTCAGATCTGTGGAGAGGTGACCACGCTCACAGCATGGCGTTTGGCAAGGGATGTAAAAGCAATAAAAATGTATAGTTGAGTAAATGCAAAACAGATGTTTAACGCCGTACTGTGGAACATTCTGTATTAAGACGTGGATAACTTCAAACAGGTAAAACGCACAGCCATCAAAAAGACATTATTAAATACCCTTGCTTCTTGTTACATACCAGTATAGATCTTTACATACTAAGTACAGGGTTGTGCTTAGAAAGGACCATTCAGAAGACCCCCTCCCCCCTCCCACACCTGTCTGTTTGATCCTAAATCCAGGTCAAATTCAAGTCATGTAGAAAATCAAATGATGTGCCGAGGTGCAGCTATGAACCGGGAATGCTAATGTTAGCGATCTGGAAGCTAAAGTGGGCTAGTCGGTGATTGCTAAAAAGCTTAAATGTTCAAAGGAAATCTCCGCACTGTAAAAAGGAGCTTCTTCTTATTTGGCCTATACTGTCCTCCATAAGATGCACAGATAAAGCAGAAGTACTGGGTTTTTAAGGTAAGGACAATAGAACATTAACATTTGAGAGAAGACATCTGAACGGTTAAACAAATACAAGAATCCTATGCATTTCAGAACATGTTTGTAGAGGTCTAAACTAACCTAAGAATCCATCTGGCCCGACTCCCACTGGTGCGTTTGGGCCCGGTTAACCAGTGGTTCAGACCAATCACAGTGCAGCGTTGTGGTTTGGTGGAGCACAAACATACTTCAGCCTGTTTTAGCAGAAATCCAAACTTGATTTAGAAAAAGAGCAGAGGGGAGAGCTGTGTGCATTTGTGGATGGATGAGATGTCTCTGCTTTTCTCTCAACTGGATTTAACCACAGTTTGATTTTTGGGCTTGTTCTGCTGTTGTGACACCTCCACCAATCAGCATGAAGTATTCGTCTGAATGTTCCACCTTTTCCCAATCACTTTCAGCCAGAGCCATTTAAAACTAAGGTCCGTCCATCCATCCATTTTCTTCTGCTTATCCGGGGCTGGGTCAAAGGGGTAGCAGTCTAAGCGGGGACTCCCAAACTTCCCTCACCCCAGACATTTCCTCCAGGTCCGACTTACTGCCAGCAATGCAAACACAGTTCCTGCTCCGGTCATACAGGAACCACACAGCCCTTAGCAAAGGCCCCCGGACTCAGTACTCCCGGAGCACCCCCCACAGGACACCACGTGGTATACAGTCAAATGCCTTCTCCAGATCGACAAAGGGACACCACGTGGTATACAGTCAAATGCCTTCTCCAGATCGACAAAGCACGTGTGGACTGATTGGGCAAACTCCCATGAGCCCTCGAGCACCTGATGGAGAGCATAGAGCTGGTCCAGTGTTCCTCCTGAATCCGAGGTTTGACCATCGGTCGGATTCTCCACTCCAGTGCCCTGGGATAGACGTTACCGGGCAGGCTGAGGAGTGAAATTTAAAACTGAGGTGTAGAACAATTCCGAGTGCTACACATACGAACGTGAGCCAGGTTACTAAACTACAGGGTTAGCAGCTTGTCGACAGAATAAGACCCCACGGAGACACAGTCATTTCATCCTTTGGCTTTTGCTAAATGTGACTATTCAAACTGCAGTTTTCATTTAGCAAATCCAAATGAGCTCCTGCTTTCGGGTTATCGTGTCAATGGCATAAATTAGTTTCAATATAACAGTTTATCATATGTTCTTCAGCACTATATCGTACTTGAAAATGTGTTAGCGTGACAGGTCTATACCAGTGTTAAGTCTAAGCAGCACCGTTAACAGTTGTCTATAGGCACTGATTGCTGGACGCTTGTACATTGTATAGTAAATGTGAGGCTGTGTCCTTGGAGAGCTCGGAAGTGCCTCCATCTTGAATGCATTAACCTCAGCGGGATTAAGCTAACGGGGTCAGCGGTCCATTTAGGCTGCGTGTGATTGCTAGCGTCTTTGCCTCCCAGTTACAATTGTTCATTTTCAAACTCCGGAGAAAGCTAGCCGTGCCAGAGGACCGGAGGAGAGGAAGAGGGGAGGAAAGGAAAAGGGGGAAAGGAGGATAGGAGGAACAGAGGAGAGGAGGAGACGAGGGGAGGAAGAGGACGACAGAGGGACGCAGGTCGAGGCGGGGCAGAGGAAGGGAGGAGAGGAGGAGGAGAGGGGGAGCAGAGGAAGGGAGAAGAGGGAGCAAAGGATGGGGGAAAGGAGGAGGGGAAGAGGAGGAGGGGAGGGGACAATAACAGGGGAGGAGAAGACCAGAGAAGCGAAGAAGGAGAGGAGAAGGAGGAGGCGAGGGGGAGCAGAGGAGGGTAGAAGGAGAAGAAGAGAAGAGGAGGATCGCAAATAGAGAGGAGCAAAGGAGCGAGGAGAGGAGCAGGTACAGCTGAGGGGGCCTGATAATAAAGAGTAGAGATTTACGATAGGGCCGAAGAGCAGAAACACAGAGCGTTTTGGCCGATAGGAGCACAGAGATAATGATAACCTATGTGCACCGCTAGGACCACAGACCAATCAAAGCAGAGGGAACAGGCACAGGCCACACATCTGCTCTAATGTACATGTGCAATATACAGCTAGCATCACAGAACAGCAGGGGTGAGTACTTGTACTGTAGAATCACTTCAAATTGAATAGAAATACAAGTAGAAGTAAACTAAAACTGCAATAATTCATTTGTTACTGAAGAACTACTATTAATTTAAAACTTTGTAAATATTAAAGTAATTGAAAACTCAAACATTTGTCAATATTGAGGTTTAATAGTTGGTATAATTGTAACCATAGTGAATGAAAATTTGACTACAAGTACTTGTACTATTTGTACTGCAGTATTAGTACTAAACTCTTTTACAACTAATACCACAACTAGTTTTCATTGTTTCCAGCTGAACTGTCAACTTGTAACTTTTCTGCTGTTCCTACTACTACTGCTGCTGCTTGTACTTCTGCTATAACTACTACTGCACTACAACTACTGCCAACTACTACTACCAGTACTACTACTACTACTACTGCTACAATTTCTACTACAACTCTTACTATTACTTGAGCTATGACTACAACTAATGATTTACTATTTCCATTACTACTACTACTACTACTACTACCTTAGTACTACAACTACCCAGTACTTTTTTCAGGCACTATTACTCCTACCATCACCATCCGTATCTCTACAGATCCTCCTCACATATAACCAGCATCGCAGCAGGAGCACCTCTCTTCCTCTCTCCCCTGGTGCTGTGAACAGTTTGGTCGGCCATATTGGAGTGGGCGCCGTACACAAAATGACACTTTGGTATCTGTGAGGGCAGCCGAGGGACAGCGCGCCTCTAGACTTTTATATGTGGCTATATACGATAGAATGTCTCCAAGGGCCACTTCACAGCCTGGCAGATATTAACCTTTTACTTACACTCGCTTCTGTCTGAGCATTCAGTGCAAACTCCCCTGACAAATCTCACATCAAATTGCTACATCATTTTTATGTGCTCACAAACATATGGTTCAACTTAGTAAAAATGAAAAATGAAAAAATGGAATCTAGTGGGGACAAAACTCCTTAGCTTTTTAAATCTATACAAAACTAATTTACAGTGGTTACATGCCATTACACCTGTGATACAAGGAGCAAATTATCAACATTTAATCAGGAAGTAATCAAGACTAAGAGCTGAGAGTTTCACCCTTAATTAAAAGTGCTAATACCTGCTATTACTAACTATACAGCAACCACTACTACCATCAACCACTACTACCACTATTACTACTAATGCTACTACTAATGCTACTACTAATATTACTATTACAACTACTAACTACTTCAAATTAAAACTGACACTGCTGCTAATGGCCCACAACTGCTTGTATAGGAAGACAGATTAAATGGTGTCAAAGGGCGTGTGGCAACTGATAATGTAATAACAGGCCGATAATGTAATAACAGGCCGATAATGTAATAACAGGCCGATAATGTAATAACAGGCCGATAATGTAAGTCATTTTTCACACCAAATGCCTCCAAAGAAAACATGTGGCTTTCCGAGTGCGATCAGATCTAAACCAGGTCTATAACAGGACTATTCCAGGTCTAAAATCGGACTAAACCAGGTTTTAAAGTGGACTAGATTATTTCCAGTGTAGTTCTAAACAAGAAATGATTCAAAGGAGGACAAAAAAGTGGGTAAAATGAACAGTAAATGAGACAAACCCACAAACTGAAGAGCTGTCCAAGTACCACCCGAAGGAGCTGTTGGGAGCTGATACTGTTCTTTTCCTGTTACTGTTCTTTTCTGTGTCCTGTAAACTGTTTGGCATCAACCCGCTGAGGGACTGAAGATGGAAATTTGCCACGTTGGCTGTAATCTTTATCATTAATATGTGCTGTCCCATTACAAAGAAATAAAAATAAGAAAATTTTGAAATAAGAGCTTGTCTACCACCAGTGGTACATTACATTATTGGCTGGTCATTATATATTTGCCCTGACAAGGAAAATGTTCTCTGATAATGTAAAACATACAGCCAATAATGGAGTAATTATTGGTAAGATGTTAACATCGGCCTATTATCACATTATTGCCTGTCATTACATTATCAGCCCATTATTACATTATCCACCTGTTATTACATTATCGGTCTGTTATTACATCATGGGTCTGTTATTAAATTATGGGCCTGTTATTATATTATCAACCTGTTATTACATTATGGGCTTTTTAATTTGGCCAAAATTATTATGTTATTGGCCGCTATTACATCATTGGCAGTTATCGCATTATCGGCTGCTACAGGGCGTTCCCAGCTGCGTTTTTTTGGTCCTAAATTGAGCACTTTGTAGTCCTGATGTGGACTTAGTTTGGCCCCATTCTAGTCCTTGTTTAGTCCTGGTTTAGTTCCAGTTTTGATGTGGTGAATGTGCAAGTGATAACCCAACCTTGGGCAAAACATACAAAAATGGCTGAGTTTAGGAGACAGGATCAATCGAAGCAAACTATGACTTTCATTTTCAGGCTTTTGAATCCCTCTTTTGTGTTACATAAACTCAAAAGCACAGACTTATTTGGACCGTTTTGAACTCTGAAAATGTCCTCCCTGTTGCATCACCTAATTTCACAAAACTCCACCTTCAGCGTTTCAGAACATTAGCGAGGTAGCCTGCAGACAAATTTATGGGCAAACTGCACGTCGGGAAAAATTACCATTATTTTTGTCTAACGCTAATGGTCGCTTTGAATCTTAATGCAGGTCTTACTCACAAGCAGCCCAACATATCCAGTCTTAAAGAGCCCATATTACGCTATTTTCTGATCTATGTTAAAATGTTGTCTTCATCACAAACACACCTGGAGTTGTGTTTTGCTTCATTCACACCTTTAACACACAAATCCTGCATATTTAGGCTGAGTTCTTCTCTCCAATAAATAACAAAACACATAAAACACTCTGTTCCACCTTGTGATGTCATCTAGTAATACAGAAAGTGCTGATTTGACTGATTTTGATGAATTCAGCCTTGGAATTGCCAATCTCTACAAAAAGTAAAAGGCAGCTGTTAAATTGAAAACTACTAGACAAATGTAGATAAAGGATCTACTAACTTATATATCTGGCATTTATTTATTTTTTTTTATTGCTCAAACATTTTCACAGATCTGTCCTGTATCTGGTCTCGCTTGTCTCCACTGAGATAGATAAGTTTAATGCCATACTGTGGAACATCCTAGGCAAAGCAATTACATCTCCATGGAGACAAGCAAGTAATGTACTCGCCATCTCATAAGTTACACAGTTCACCGTTAAGTATTTGTTATTTTCCAAATGTTCTTCCTTGCCATAGCCAGATATGAAACTGCAATGTCATTTGTGTTTATTTACGGCCCCACCAGCTATATACCCCAGTAATATTTTGCGTAGATGTGTTTTGAAAAAGTGCCTTCTCTAAATGTCATTCCCGATTGCATTTTCACAGGTAAACTCGGTAGTAACCCACCATCACATCCACTTTTATGAACTCCGGGCTCTGGTGACTTGTTTGCATAGTACATTCTGTGCACCTCACTCCATAAAATGTATAAAGTACTGCATGCTGCTCTCCAACTACTCCATTTTCACTGTTAACTTGGGGATAGAGGGGGAAGAAGTCAACGTCCTATTAATACTACTACTAATACTACTACCACAAAAAAATGGTAAATGGTCATATTTTTATACAGCTCTTTTCCACCTAGGCTCTCAAAGCGCTTTACATCAAGGAACCACTCCCCCATTCACACACACATTCACACACACACTCACACACACATTCACACACTCACACACCAGTGTACGCACACTGGGGGCGAGGTGGGTTAAGTGTCTTGACCAAGGACACAACAACAGCATCCATCTGTAGGAGCTGGAATCACACTGCCAGCCTCTGGATCAGTGGATCTGACCACTCTCCCAATGATGTTTTTATGCCGAGATCGGGATTTGAACCACCAACTTTTGGATCAGTGGACAAACGCTCAACTCAAGTACCAACTACTGTCACAAAATGAATGTCTTGGTAATTTTGGATTATCCTGATGATAATGGCCAGAGAATATTATGCCAGAGAATATTACTTTTTCAGGCCTATTTAAAGCAACACTATGTAACTTTCTGGAGGTGGAACGTCACCTGCATGATTTCAAGGAAACAGAAAGTTAAAACCATACTTTGAAAAATTCTCCAAGGAGACAGATAAGTTTTACACCATACTGTGGAACATTATAGCCGAAAGAGCGATATTTCCGTTGGCTAAAAAGTTACATACTGGAGCTTTTATCAGCTTTTTAATAGCATTTTTCTTATATGTGATACTCAACTTTAGCATACCATCAAAACTAAACAACAGTTATATTATTTATTTTTCAATAATCTGCCCATCTCTAGTTGCTGCTCTGAAACGGAGCAAAGGATCATGGTTAATGTAGTTTCATCTGCTTTTTGACATGCAGCAAAACTACATTTAATCCAAAAAGAGCTTGAGTTCAATGTATCCTAGCAGTTTACTATATTTCGTAGGGGGTTTCATATTTCTACGACACAGTTCTTGTCACATCTTCAGTCTAGACTTGTTTGCAGAGTCAAGTTTAAAGTTTACTCAATTTTCAGAAAAGTAACCCTGGAATATTGGGGCCAATCCTTTGTTCATATCAGTCCAAATCAGGCTTAACCTCCTGCACTGGGCTGTACTCGGATCAGAGCTGCTATACTTACTCTACAAAAAAAACTCACCTCGCCTCCTCTTGTTGTTTAAGATCAGGATACTTATACTTTAAACGCCTTGCATTTTAGCGTAACAAAATAGTATAGTATGGATATTGTTCATTAAAGGCGCTGTACCTGATATTTAGTGTCTTAAAAAGGTGAAAACAGAACTAGTTCATTTTAAACAGTTTGCAGTGGTCCAAAGTTATTCCTCACTTCGGCGTGTGGTCAGGGCAATCAAGGCAATCAGTGCTTGTCCAATAAAATCTAAAATCATTGTGTGTCAAAAGTATAATTAAATAGTTTTGAAATATATGCAAATAATCCTGTTTTCCCTTCACTTCTACCTGTTTGAAGCATGGTTGAAGTCACTGTGTCCTTTAGTACACCCTACTGGTCACTGAGCAGACTGCAGCAACCGCGGTTCCAAACGTCTTACTAAGTTGTGCACCTGTCTGACCAGTGGTATCAGGGTGTGGCTGCAGACGAGTGGTATAAGGGTGCGGTTGTAGAGAGGTGGCATCGGGGTGTGGTTGTAAAGAGGTGGTATCAGGGTGTGGTTGCAGAGGGGGGGTATCAGGGTGTGGTTGCAGAGGGGTGGTATCAGGGTGTGGCTGCAGAGGAAAACCATGTATCTATTAAGTGATGTCTCAGTCTAGTTCCAGTGGTGCGTTCAGTTTCCAAGTTCAAGTGGCTGTAAACATACAAACACCACTCCATCATCACTGATCATTTACATCATCACTTAAGTTAGATTCATATGAAACACTCTTCTTGTTCTGGATGTCACTGTAACATTGTGTCTCAGGAGGCAGCATTAACCTTCCAAATACCTGTGTGAAATAAATGGTTCTTAATCTTGCTTCTGTCAGTCTGGTCCCATCATAGTTGTGCCTGTTGTGCCCATAGACCTGGCACTGACTCAATCTGGTCCTGCCTGAACCTAGAGTCTCTCATGGAAGTGTGTGCAAAGCAGCGGTGGAACGTAAGAAATTGAAAGTAGTACTGTACAGAAGTACTGTACTTAAGGATACATTTTATGTACCTGTATTTTACTTAAGTACATTTTAAGTGGATACTTTTTTCTTTTACTTTACTACATTTGAGAGCAGGTATATGTATCTTCTACTCCACTACATTTTTGAACTGGACTTAAAAGTAAAAGTATTTTTATGATAGTTTGAGACCTACTGAAAAGGCTGAGAGGTTTATTTTAATAGGTTCCTAATTTGAGCAAACAAAAATGCACAAATAAAAACAGCTAGAAAAAAAATGTATTCAATTGTTTCTGTTGAACAAAATTCAGCACAAATGTTTATTAAAATCACTGCATCTGAAGCTTTATAAAGACCTTAAAATCTGAAAAATGCTAAATACTTTTACTTTTTACTCTTTAAGTACACTTTTAAACTGGTACTTTTATACTTTTACTTAAGTAGATTTTTCCATGTGATACTTTTACTTTTACTTGACTATTTTTTGCTCTGGTATCTGTACTTTTACTTAAGTGAAAGCAAACAAAATTGAGTTCTTCTTCCACCACTGGAACAATGACATTGCCGGATTGATGACCCATTTAAAAGGCTTGTGGGTTTTATAAGGTTCTGGCTTCTGTGTCCACCCTTTTTAATAGTTGGTGAAAAAAGACTAAAATGACCTGACTGGTTTAAAGCAGTAATCTTCTCTCCTGGTGACCATTCTAATACCAGGCCTCAGTAACTAAACATGATAAATGTTTGACTATTTTCTCCAGTACTACTATAAATCAATAAAACACAAATAACAGATATTTCAAACTAATGTAGTTTTATTTTCTCTTAATGCAAGGGTCAAGGGTCATGTTTGGAAGTGCCTTAGCATTGGCCTGGGCCCCCTCTTCTGCTCCTCCACTTGTCTTTTCTGTTGAGCGGATTGCCCTTTGTTCATCGCTTTTCTTAAGAGCAGACTCCAGATTTTTCTTCTCCATTTTTAGGATGCACACCTCCTTCTTGGACGACTGCATCTTTGAAGACAGCTCGTTCACCTTTCTGGACATCTCCTCTGTTTGTTTGATGCTTGTTTTATTGTCCATCATGGCCCTGGTTTTGCTGTTCGTGCACTGTCTCTCAGTGCAGTGATTACAATGTCCTGCTTTTTAATTGTATTGCTCATTGTTTCCATGGCCCTTTTGGTAAAGGCCAGTTCTTGTATAAGCTTTGTTTTTTCACTCAGTGCACTGTGATAATGGTTTCTGATATTGTTATTTACACTGGTCAAGTTATCCAACTCTTTCCTTGACTTTTTGCAACACCAACTCTGTTGCGTTCATTTTTGCTGTGATGTTTTTGGCGTCGTGAAGCTCCTGTTTCAGCTGCACATTCTCCTGTCCTGTGCTGATGTACAGGTTTCTGATCTGTTTATGTGCACTGATGTGGGCATCCATCTCCTTCTGTCTTTTGGAGCATAGCAGTGACTTTTTGCAACTCCAAGTCTGCCACGTTCGTTTTTGCTGTGACATTTTTGATATTGTCAAGCTCCCGTTTCACCCCCACCAGCTCCTGTATTGTCTTGATGTGCAGTATCTGCTCTCACCATGGAAATTAGTCAGATGTTGGAGTTCGTGGTCCGTCTTTTGGAAGGCATCAGTGAACTTTTGGATCTCCAAGTCTTTCTCTTGGTCAATCCTCCAATCCTGAATCTTGAGCTTGCGATCCAATGATTGGTTTATTTGAACCTGATCTGCGAGCTCGGCCCTTGTTCGCTCCAACTCTTGGCGGAGCTCCCTGACCGGAGCGCTCTCGTCCAGGGGTGCACCTGGACCGGATTTGAGGGGTCCTGGATGTTGGCAGACACCACTTGTGACCTGTGCACCTGTCTGACCTGTGAACCTGTCTGACTAGTGCACTGTTGTTGTTAGTATGTTCATGAATGTACATTTTGTGTAGTAAGTAGCATTCCACATGTACAGAGCTGTCACATGTCACTCTTATGTTTCTAGATGCATAATGATAATTCCATAGATGACAATAGTACTGAAGGCTCAGCTGCATAAATGAGGTGTAGGAGCAGGACACATCTGTGAAGAAACAGCTCTGTTTGTACAGACAGTGTGTCAGGTCCAATATATACAAATATGAATAAACTATGTAAATCTAGGCTTCTCTAATGTGACTCCAAATGTCTCATTATGCATTGAATATGTAAAATAAATATATTCATTTGCTATTAGTTTGTATAAAAAGTGGTGTTGTACTGATGTCCACCCCAAGTCTGCTTGCCTACCCATAAAAGTCACCGCACGCTACTGTTACCTATTAAACTCTATAGCAGTCAATTCTGGTATTTACCTAGTGTGTAAAACTTCAAACTCCTTAAACACCAGTTTTGAAGAACACTGTACAATGTCATTTTCTATATAAAATAACAGTAGTTTATCCAACACCGTCATGTGGCCTTAAATTAGTTCAATTATAGATCTATATCGTTCAAAAAACTTTTTCAGAAGCGGGTCCAATTTTGTCCTATTTATGTGGTACACCAAATCAAAATATATAACTTCTAACTGTATGACCGTAAGTAGACTAGACATGGATGGAACCAGGACTGGAACCAGGACCAAAACAAGTGACAACAAGACCAAACCAGGACTAGACCAAGACCAAACCAAGTCTGCATTAGAACTTAACCATGCATGTCTTAAAATGTTTCAGACTGTGCAACACTCCTTATAATTGTACCACATTAAGCAGTAAACTAGACCTAGACTAGACCAGGATGAAACCAGGACTAAACCAGCACTAGACCAGGACTAACCCAGGATTAAACCAGGACCAAACCAAGTGACATCAGGACTAAACTGGGACTAAACTAGGACTAGACCAGGACTAGACCAGGACCAAACCAGGACCAATCCAGGACTAAAACCAGGACTAAACCAGGACTAAACGAGGACTGAAACCAGGACTAGACCGGAACCAAACCAGGAATAAACTACGAGGACTGAACCAGGACTAGACCGGAACCAAACCAGGAATAAACTAGGACTAAACTGAAACTAAACCAAAACTAGACCAAAACTAGACCAGGACTAAACCAGGACTAAACCAAGGCTAGACCAGAACAAAACCAGGACCAAACCAGGACTAGTGTACCCACCGCCTGCATAGCTAAATGAACTTGCCCCAGCTTAATGCTTTGAATATGAGCAGCTACATATGAAACAGCAGCATGTCCCACAGTTATCTCCTGTATTTTGTGCATTTGTGGAGCGTGAAGGTGCAGCCCTGTTACAGAACGCTTTGGTGTTTGTGTGTGAAGTAGATCCTCCCTCCTCACTTTGGGACCCATTTCCTACAGCTCAGATTGGTTCCAGTCGGCCGCAGACCCAAAATGAAGTTTAGGCCTGTGATGGTCTAATGGGGAGGCCTCTAAACGCCTATAGCTTTGCCTAATCTCGAAAGCACCAGGAACGCTCACTATAGCACGGGATACAGAGACATATACACAGGCAGAGGGCAGAACGAGTGCAGCAAAACAGGTCAAATAATACAATTAGACCAATTAGAATGGAATGCAATGTCAAGAGAAAGACTTATTTTAAAACAGCCAGCATTAGAAATAGGCAACATGGACCCACCAGTTTAACAGGAGAGACACTTAGTGAAATATGTGCTCAAAATGATAATTAAATACAGTATCATTTTAGAGACGTTGTTAAAATCCACTGTGAATAAATCTAACATGTCACTACTTGAAAATCATTGTATTCTGTTTCTACATCAGACTGTCCTGTTCTAGTCCTGGTTTAGTCCTGGTTTAGTCCTGGTTTAGTCCTGGTTTAGTCCTGGTTTAGTCCTGGTTTAGTCCTGGTTTAGTCCTGTTTTAGTCCTGGTTTGGTCTGGGTTTAGTCCTGTTTTAGTCCTGATGTCACTTGATTTGGTCCTGGTTTAGTCCAGATTAGTCCTGATGCAGACTTGTTTTTGCCCTGTTCCAGTCCTGGTTAAGTCCTGGTTTAATCCTGATCTCACTTGGTTTGGTTCTGGTTTAGTCCTGGTCTAGTCCTGGTCTAGTCCTGGTCTAGTCCTGGTCTAGTCCTGGTCTAGTCCTGGTTTAGTCCTGGTCTAGTCCTGGTCTAGTCCTGGTCTAGTCCTGGTCTAGTCCTGGTCTAGTCCTGGTCTAGTCCTGGTCTAGTCCTGGTCTAGTCCTGGTCTAGTCCTGGTCTAGTCCTGGTCTAGTCCTGGTCTAGTCCTGGTCTAGTCCTGGTCTAGTCCTGGTCTAGTCCTGGTCTAGTCCTGGTCTAGTCCTGGTCTAGTCCTGGTCTAGTCCTGGTCTAGTCCTGGTCTAGTCCTGGTCTAGTCCTGGTCTAGTCCTGGTCTAGTCCTGGTCTAGTCCTGGTCTAGTCCTGGTCTAGTCCTGGTTTAGTCCTGTTCTAGTCCTGTTCTAGTCCTGGTCTAGTCCTGTTTTAGTCCTGTTTTAGTCCTGGTTTAGTCCTGGTTTAGTCCTGTTCTAGTCCTGTTCTAGTCCTGGTTTAGTCCCAGTATTGTTATTAAAGGTGCACTATTTCACTTTCCAGGTGGGGGGTAGTCCACATGTTTGTCTCCATGGAAAAGTGATTGGTTTTCCTGGAAAGTTCCACAGTATGGCATTTTAAATTCTACTTATCTACATCTATGGAGACAAACAGGTGACACCACAAGGCCAAGTTTAGGGATGCACCGATCCAGCTTTTTCAATCCCGATACCGATACTACCGATATCAACCGATACCAGAGCAGAGACTGAAAACATCATTTATTTGCTTTAGACAAAAATAAAATAAGACCAAACTGATTCAGATCAGTGCATCACTAGCTAAGTTACAGCTCAGATCTGTGAAGTGGCAACCCCGCTCACAGTAAGAATGCATGTAAATGACTAAAAGTAAGATAGATAATGCCATACTGTGGAACGTTCCAGACGAAGCAGTGACATCCACAGAGACAAAGTGAATGGAGCTGTTTGAAAGTGCAGTGTGAGCTGGACCTGTGTGTTCTGTCTGTGCATCAGAGCAGTGTTGAGCTGGACCCAGGACTCACTCTGTGGCACAGGTCCAAAACAATAACCCAGACGCTGCAGGTGTGCGTGTCAGATTTCTAAATATGTTCCCTCCTGTCCTCCTCTCCTGTCATCTCCTCCTTCCCCTTTTCCTTCTCTCCTCCTTTCCTCTTCCACCCCTTCCTTTTCCTCTTCTCTCCTCCTGGTATCCCCCACTCATCCTCTCTTCCTCTCCCCTCTCTCTCTCTCTCTCTCCTTCTCTCCTCCTCGTATCCCCCACTCATCCTCTCTTCCTGCCCTCCTCTCCTTTTATCCTTCCATCCACCTCTCTTCTTCTTCACTCCTCCTCTTCCTCTCCTCCACCTCTCCTCATATTCTCTTCTCCCCCCTCCTCCTCCCTTTACCCCTCTGTCTACTAATCTCACCCTCTCCCCTCTCCCTTTATTCTCCTCCTCCTTCTCTCCCACTCCTTTCCTCCTCCCCCTCTCTCCCTCTCTCCTCTCCCCCTCCCTCCCTCCTCCCCCCCCTCCTCTTTCTCTCCTCTCCCCCTCTCTCCTCCTCCCCCTCTCCCCTTTCCTTCTCTCCTCTTTCTCCTTTCCTCTTCTCTCCTCTCCCCTCCTTTTTCCCTCACTCCTTTGCCTCCCCTCTTTCCTCTCCCTCCTCATCTGTCCCCTCTCCATTTCTTCTCCTCCTTCTCTCCCCCTCTCTTCCTCCTCCTCCTCTTTCCTCTCCTTCCCTCCTCTGCCTCCATTCTCTCCCTCTCCTCTCTCTCTCTCCCCCTCCTCCTCCTCCTCCTCCTCCTCCCTGTACCCGTCAGGCTGGATACCACAGTACTGTTTGTCACTGTGACAGCTCAGGACACAATGCAGCCTGGCACTGAGCACTCCCCAATTTTATGAAGTAGTCTATTAGTCTGACTATAGTACAAGAGACAAATATAAGGCACAACTACACGGTACAATGCACAGTACACAGTTTATGATACTTATACTACGAGTGTTTAGCTCTGGTTAAGTTCCAGTTGAACGTAGCCTTAGACAACATTGGGATTTGCCATTACTATCGCTAAAATGTTATTACTAAGTCTACTACTGTCGTTATTATTACTACAAAAACTATCAATCCAGCTAGCGGTCACTATACTGTACTTTTACTACTAGCCATAGCTGCCCTGGGACAGACTGATGACAGCATGGCCACAAACCAGTCTTTCACACAATATATACATATGTGTCTTGCCCAAGGACACAAGGACAGCAACCAGCAAGTTTTAGGTGTGTGAACTTTAGTACCCTCAGTCACTCCAATTCTATATACTACTACCACTACTACTACTAATATGACCTCTACTCCAAGTACTTATACTGCTAAAACTATTTTAACTACTACAAATGTTACCACTTTCGCTGTATTTCAATGAGAGGTACTACTTCTTTCTACCATTACCCCTACTCCTCCTCTCCCTACTAAATTTAATACGACTACTACTTACTACTACTACTACTAACTACTTCTTACTATTAGAACAAAATTGCCTATTTTCCAGAGACGGTGTCCCTGAGCCAAAGCAGCAGTTGTTGAGTGAATGTGACTTGCCGTTGGAGAGGACAAAAGAGTGTATTGTGCACAAGGACAAACCAAACGGGATTTTAGTGGAGACACAAAAATGAATGTGGCTATTTTAGAAGCTAGGACACTTTCAATTATCATTTATTTAAAGAACTCAGACCATTTCACCCACAACGTTCTGATGATTTTCAAAAACTCAACTGGTATAAGAAATATGCAACGATGTATTAGCAAAGTGTATTATTATGCAACTACTACTACAGCTACTGCTACTACTACAGCTACTGCTACTACTACAGCTACTACTACTGCTACTACTACAGCTACTACTACAA
>KN469497.1:41434-56972 GCA_000787095.1 Periophthalmodon schlosseri
CTACTACTACTACTACTACTACAGCTACTACTACTACTACAGCTACTACTACTACTACAGCTACTACTACTACTACAGCTACTACTACTACATCTACTACTACTACCACCTACTACACTACTACTACTACTACTACTACTGCTACTACTACTACTACTACTACTACAGCTACTGCTACTACTACTGCTACTACTACAGCTACTACTACTACTACAGCTACTACTACTACTGCTACTGCTACTACTGCCACCAGTCTGTTTCAAGTAATACTTATTTATATGCAGTGAAATCAGACGTGTACATTTCTTTATCTGTTCACAACATTGCTCCATCACTCCACCCATCTTGACATCTCATTTTTGTGTTTTGATTCAAGCGTCCATCAGTCCAATTAGCCAGGTCTAAAAAATAAAAACTCAGACTGTGTAATCTGTGAAGCATGCTCTGTCCTTCTGCTCTTCACAGCTGTCCCCACACTCATCCCTCCCGCCTGTACGATCCGCCCCTCTCGTCTCCTCAAATGGATAGCCCGAGAGGACATAAGGAGAAGAATAGGATGTGTATTTGTTTAGCTTGAGGAGCGCTAGGCTAACGCACATAATCTGTGTTTATACTGGCGGAAAGGTCACGCGCCTCAGAAGGTCATGGCAGTAAGTGGCCTGATGGAAAGTGTCATGTGCGTTTTGCATCGGCGGGAGGGACTGATATGGCAGAATACATTTGTTTTGATCAGGAGAAGCTCCAGATATTGTACGGTACAAGGAGGGAAATATGTAGTTTAAGAAATACATCTACTAATACTACTACTTCTACTACTGCTATTAGTACTACTGCTGCTGCTGCTACTACTACTACTCTTATTAATATCATGATGCTATTACAGTTTCTACTATTACTACACACACATCAGTGGAGGCAAGTGTCTTGCTCAAAGACACAACAGTATATGAATGGCCAGTAGCCGAGACTGAACCAACAACCTTTGGATTAGTGGGCAACAATCTCCTCCATTCCAAATACTACTACTGGTACTAGTACTACCAGTTTAGTCTAATATACAGTACGTACTGAGCAACTATAGTACTACTACTAATTTGACAATTATTGCAACAACTATAACTGCTACTACTACTATTCAATAAAAACAAATACTTATCTTATTATCAATACTACTGCAGTTACCTCTATAATACTTCTATTATGTATTTCTGCCAATGTAGAAGGAGAAACCAATGTATAGCCCAATGTTTACTGAGTAATACTACTACTACTACTACCACTACTACTACAACTGCTACAATTACTGCGAGAGTAGTTGTAGTATAATTTCTACTATTACCATTACTCTTACCACCAATACTACATAACCTGCTACTGCTGTCACTGCTACTATGTCAAATACTACAGCTACAACAAATATTACTACAGTACTGTGGTCAAAGCTCCTTGTGTGTCTGATCTCGTCAGATTTCAGAAGCTCAGCAGGGCGGGGCCTGGTTAGTTCTTGGATGGGGGATCGCTAGGAGCACCAGGTGCCACAGTGGGGCGCTAATGGCAAACTGCTGTTGTGTCCTTAGGCAAGACACTTCACACACATTGCCTAGTACGAATGTGATGTGTGAGTGCGTTGGTGAGGGTCAGAGTGGCCAATGGCGCAGATTGGCAGCCTCAGTTCTGTCAGTCTGTCCAAGGGCAGCTGTGGCTGTGCTATATGAATTCAATGATTAATTGATAATTAATAAAGATTAATTACTACTACTAATGCTACAAGTGCTGCAAATGCTACAACTACCATTACAAAACAAAATACTACTATTTTTACTATGAATACCACCAACCCTACTACTATTTTGACTGCTACTATTTTGACTGCTACTATTTAAAATACTACTACTACTACTACTACCTCTACTTCTTCCATTACTACCACTACTACTATGAGTACTGCAAGTGCTGTAAATGTGACAACTACTATTACTACTACTACTATTCCTACTACTTAGAAGAAAGAAATCTCAATAGTGTGAAAGGCAGCCTTTTGATGTTTCTTTTGTGTTTGTGACCTTTCCTTGCAGTTCAGTGAGGGATAGATCCTTTCTTGTCTGTCTGGGATGCTCTACTCTGTTGCCCTTTTATCCTCCTTTTATCCACAGTCCAACAAAGGCCTGCTCCTCTGATACATTCTTTTACACGCCTTTTCAAAGTCAAGCTAGTGGACTCTCCCCTCGACAAAGGGAGGGAGCGGTAAGTTTGGACGGCACACAACATAGTGACCAAGAAGAGTCGAAAATGTGACTCTTTTGTTGGGCTAGAAAACGAAATGTATTTAAAGTTTGGAGACTAGTTTGGATGAATAGAATATTTGAAGTGACGCTAAAATGTATATGGTTTAGGTTGTGTTCATGCTTTCACAGAACATTTAGAAACTGGGGCTAAACTTGGACTAACTAACCCAGGACTAAACCGAGTCTACATTAGGACCAAACCAGGACCAAACCAGGACCAAACCAGGACCAAACCAGGACCAAACCAGGACCAAACCAGGACCAAACCAGGACAAGATCCATATAATTCATTTAAAAGGTAACATTTCCAGACTGTCTAACAAATATATTATTATTATTAATTTTTATTTCAGGTATACGGTTTCAAGCCTGTGCAGAGGAGGAGGTAGTCATCACATAGTAGTAGTAGTAGTAGTAGTAGTACTAGTAGTGGTGGTGGTGGTGGTGGTAATGGTAGTGGTAGTAGTAGCAGTGGTGGAAGAAGTACTCAATTTTGTTACTTAAGTAAAAATACAGATACTGGAGCAAAAAATACCCAAGTAAGTAAGTAATACTTTTTCATGTGATACTTAAAGTACCTGTTTAAAAATATACTTAAAGAGTAAAAAGTAAAAGTACTTCACACACATTTTGAGGTCTTATAAGGCTTCAAATGTGTTGATTTTGATTTTAGAGATTTGCGCTGAATTTTGAATCAGAATCAGATGTTTTTCCTTCCTTTTTTATTTGTACATTTTTGTTTGTTCAATCAATAATAAAAAAAATACTTTTTACTTTTCATTCCAGCTAAAAATGTAGCGGAGAAGAAAGTACTGACACCTTCTCTCAAATGTAGCGAAGTTAAGGTTCACCACAGAGGAGTAGTAGTGGTAACAGTAGTAGTAGCAGTTGTAGTAGCAGTAGTACAATTGTAGCTCAACAAGAAAAATGACTTAAAGGTTGTTTTTTTTTTCAATAGAAAGTCAATGGATTCTGCCATTAACAAATAAATACAACAGTAGCACATGTTTTTGTATTTAGTAGGACCTTGTAATATCAGAACACGACGAATCTGGTCAAATCTGTGAACATTATTTACTTTTTTAGAAACATTTGTCAGTTATTCCTGATTACTGACACCATAACTAAACAACACTGACATCATTACTCACTTCAGATTGCTACTACTTCATACCAACATTGACATCATCCTTATAAACCAGGTCCAGTACTATAATTGTGTGTATATTGTTAATCTGGTCTCTTGCTCCATACACAAGTGCAGTGTTTTTGAAGAGTCTGGGTAACTCCACAGATGTGCTGATGCCTGCTCCTCTTTATCTGTCTTGAATCCTCTGACTGGTAGATTTGCTTTTGCTCTCGGGACCATGCGTGTTAATTTTTTCATCTGGGCTGGAGGCGCGTGGGCGGTCGGAGCACTGCAGCAGCGATCTCATTTGACTGTAGGAAAACACTACTGCACCTTCCCCCTCCATCTCCACACTAACTCAAATACTTCATGTTTTTAAGGAGGCAACACGGCATCCTCTGTCAGCTTTTTGTTTCTAGGTGACATTTTGAGGACTTTTCACACTACAAAAGATATAATATTTAGTTTTAAATTTTTAATCGCCATGACAGCGGCTTAACCCATGGGTAGGTTGCTTTCACGTTCTAGGATTTGATGATATTTGCTGGGTGACTCTATGGGATATTTGCCATTTTTGGAAGAAACAAATGAATCAAATGTTGATTATTTGTTAGGGACTGGTTCCACAAATAAACCAGGACCACAACAAGACCAAACTAAGTTCACAACAGGATTAAGCTAGGATCAAACCTAGACACTGTGACGGCAGCCTTAAAGGTTTTGCTTTGCCTGGAATGCCCCACTATATGGCATTAAACCTATCTATCCCCATGGAGACAAGCAGCTGACACCACTAGGCTAAGTTACAGGTCAGATCTGTGGGCGACATTAGTTCAGTCGGTGTGTTGGTCCTCTGATGCAAAGGTTGGCGGTTCGAAACCGGCTCTCGATATAAACATCGTTGGTCCAGCTCCCATAGATGAATATTGTCGTTGTGTCCTTGGGCAAGACACCTAACTTCTAGCGTCTGCGTACACTGGTGTATGAATGTGTGTGTGGATGGGTGACTGGTTCCTTGATGTAAAGCGCTTCGAGCCTTGAAGGTGGAAAAGCGCAGTATAAAAATGTGATCATTTACCATCTGTGGAGAGGCAAGCCCGCAGACAGTCAGAATGAGTATTTTTCAGGCAGTAAAAACATTCGTACTGATGTAAATGCTGGATGGATAGATATAATGCCATACTGTGGAACATTTCAGGCAAAGCAATAACAACTTTGTGTAACTTTGTGTTTGTGTTTCATGTGGATAGGCCCAGTAATTACAGAGATATTAACCATAAACCAGGTCAACACATCTGCAATCTGACAGTTAAGCAGCAAACTCCACCACAGAATCAGACCTGTCTCCAGCTCAACTATGGGGATTCTACAATGTTGTGATGTCACGTGAACGCAACCTATTAAACTCCATACAATATACAATACAGTGCTGTGGCGTCTTTTGGTTTGGTCCGATCTCACTGCTGTCACTGCTCTGTCCAAACTGGGGAGCGCCCGGGGGGGACGGCTCAAACCTTACAGCTCCTTCCTGTCACTGGAGTCCATAATTGGCCCCATGTGTCCCTCTGTATCCAGGACTAGTTTATGTGTGTGTGTGTGTGTGTGTGTGTGTGCGTGCGTGTCAAATGCTCAAGTACTGGTACGGCTATGAAGACATCCAGTCAGCTCAAAAACGCTGGAAATACTGCTGAGAAGGTTAAAGTCTTGGGGAGAGAGTGGGAAACCTTGACGTGAAAAAGAGTGAGAAAGTGAGAAAACAAGTCTGTTACGAGATGGGAGACAGGAGAAAAAGTCCAAAATTGTGCTAAACTAAAATATCAACTTTAAGGAGTCAATGCTTCCAACCTGGAACCAGTATTGACGAATTTCAACCAATCACAGCGTGCTACCTTTACTTCTCAACCAATCAGGGATCAAGACATTCATATAATAATTTGTTTGGGAGAGAGGATAAAAAGTCAAAAATTCTGCCTAACTTTGCCTGTAATGTTCCACACTATGACATTAAAGGTGTGTATCTCCCTGGAGACAAGCAGATAATGCCACAAGATCAAGTTACAAGTCAGCTCTGGGAGAGGCGAGCCCACTCACAGTAAGAAAGCATGTTTTTCAGGGTATGTTTGAAGTTGTAATTGAATAAATGCTAGATGCCAGTGTGACATTCCGGGCATCTGGAGTTTAAGAAGTCAATGCATTCAACCAGGAACCAGTATTTACAAATTCCAACCAATCATAGCGCACTATCATTGCTTCTCAACCAATCAGTGATTGAGAAATTTATATAATAATTTGATTTGAAAAAGTAAAAAAAAATGTGCTTAGCTAAAATATTGAGTTTAAAGAAGCAGTATGTAACTTTATGTAAACTTATCTATCTCCATGAAGACAAGCAGATGATGCCACAAGGCCAAGTTACAGGTCAGATCTGGGAGAGGCGAGCCCGCTCACAGTAAGATTGGATGTTTGGACTGAGCCAGGACTAGATCAAAAACAGAACTTAAGCAGAACTAATGCTATGCAGAACTATGTAACTATTAAGGGTCTGCCAGCTGCTTGTCTCCATGGAGATGTTATTGCATTGCCTGGAATGTTCCACAGTTTGGCATTAACATTATCTATATTGCATATTGAATTATTGATGTTACTGCTTTAAAAAACAACTACGCTGAAAAAACATTCTTACTGTGAGCTGCTTGTCTCCATGGAGATATACAAGTTGAATGCCATTCCGTGGAACATTCAAAGCAATAACATCTGCATAGAGCTTAGCAGGTGATGGAACTTTAACAAACAAGCAGAAAACCAAATACGATTGCGGTGTCTAAAAACAGCATCGTCAGCAGATTAAAAACAAAGTCTCTGTGCAGGTAACGGCGACAGACCATTAGACTGTGACCAAGGGACTGACTGTGGATTTCCATAGAGACCAAACAACAACACCAAAGAACAGGAATAATTCACCGCTATGGCAACCAACACGGCAACTACCATTTTCCATTACTGCTTTCGACTCTATGCTAAATGTTGCGTGTTGGTATAAGCAGTAATAGTAGTATTTCACGTTTGGTAATACATACAGCGATAGGGACTACTTTATGTTGGGTAAATACACAGTGCGTAGCCAGCAGAATGGGAACATGGACTTGTGAGATTGCACTTGTAAAGAACTTGGCAGGAGTTTTGCCCCTTCATGCTAAAGTTACACAAGTAGATGTTTAATGCCATACTTTGGAATATTCTAGGCAAAGTAATAACATCTCTCAACCAAAAAGTTACACAGTGGAGCTGTGTGTACCTAAGTATTGCTGCTAGAGTAAATTAAAACTGGTGCTTCCTCCTTGTTACTACTTCCTGTCACCTGTCAGCTAATCACAGCTTTCTACTTTTGAATCTCAACCAACCACATTTCACTACTACTACTACTACTATTACAACTACTATTGTTATAACAACACAACAGTACTGTCACTACCACTACCACTACCACCACCACTACTACTACTACTACTACTACTACTACTACTACTACTACTACTACTACTACTACTACTACCACTACCACTACCACTACCACTACCACCACCACCACCACCACCACCACCACTACTACTACTACTACTACAACCACTATTACTACTACCATTTTACCACTAGTACTACTACTACTATTACTACTACTATTGCTACAACAACACAACAGTACTACCACTACATTAGTACTATCACTACCACTACTACTGCCATTATTACCACTAGTACTACTACTACTACTGCCATTACTACTACTATCACTGTTACCGCTGCTACTACTACGACTACTACAACTACTACCACAGGATTCAGTATAAAGTACACAATGTCCCAGTGTAGAGCAGTATCTCTGGAGTACATCCATCTCTGTCTGCTGCTTCCTGTGATAATGTCTGCATTGACTGACAGCCCATTAACGATCATGTAAATCACTGCTTTTAACCCACTTTAGCTAATTAGCAGATTCACTGTTTCTGCTCAAGTCCATAAAATACACTTTTTACTTTCTTAGCAGCTCTCTGTCTCATAAATGAATGTGCAGGGGCCAAGCTAAAAGGCCACAACTGTTCAAAGATATGGTCACATTTATATTTTAGATGGACTCTGACCACAACACAAACTCACTTTTTCAGCAGTTTTTCAGCTGTGATTCTTGGGCTAAGCCAGGACTGAAATAAATCAAGACTAAACCGGGACTAAATGTGGACTGAACCACATCTGGACCAGAACAGAACTAAAACTGATCTAATGCATGGCTGAACAAGGACTAAACCAGGACTGAAAGAGGATTGAACCAGGGCTAAACCAGGACTAAACAAGAACTAAATGAGGAAACAATTACTAAACCAGGACTGCAGTACTAGACAAGAAAACCCAGGCTAAATCAGGACTTAACCAGGACTAAACCAGGACTAAATCAGGACTGAACCAGAACATAACAAAAACATCACTGAACAATGACTAAACCAGAAAACCAGAGTTAAATCAGGACTAAACCAGAACTAATACAGGACTGAACAGGGACTAAACCAGGACTAAACCAGGACTGAACCAGGACTAAACCAGAACTAGACCAGAACTAATAAAACCAGGACAAACCAGGACTGAACCAGGACTAAACCAGAACTAGACCAGAACTAATACAGGACTGAACAAGGACTAAACCGGGACTAAACCTGGACTGAAGCAGGACTAGACCAGAACTAATGCAGGACTGAACAAGGACTAAAATCAAACTGAATCAGGGCTAGACCCGGACAGAACTAAAGCAGGACTAATGCAGGACTAAACCGGGACTAAACCTGGACTGAAGCAGGACTAGACCAGAATTAATGCAGGACTGAAGAAGGACTAAAATCAAACTAAATTAAGACTAAACCAGGACTAAATCTGGACTGAACCAGGGCCAGACCCGAACAGAGCTAAAGCAGGACTAATGCAGGACTTAACCAGGACTGAACCAGGACTAAACAGGGTCTTGTTTGTATTGTTTTAAAGAAATATGTTTTTCTGCATAATTGACCAGTCATTTTGTTCTTACACGTGTACACTCAAACGTGTACACTCTACAACACCCAAAAAACAAGCCCATCTAATTCATTAACATTACGTGCTTACATAGTGATTTAAGTGCTGGTTTTGGCTGTGACGATGGCTCTCCTAGTGGGAAAGTGTGATTAGCCTGAGAACTTTTAAGTCCCTTCCCACTGAAAGCACCTGGAGGCTATGGATATGTTCAGAGCTGATAAGAACCTCCAAATCGCTTCAAAAATGGGCTTAAAAAACTCCCTCAGAAGAGCAGCAGAGCGGAGAAATACGAATAAGACGTATTATGGCGTTCAAAATATCATAATGAAATAATACAGTCATTCTGAATGTATAAACTGATGTCTTTGGTTAACATGAAGACAAAACATGATGTGATTTGAAACTTGGTCATTAGGTCGACTTCATAGACTGTATAAAGAAGTGGACTAAGTGAGTGTGACCTCTCCCGTAGTGTTCGGCTCCAGTCAAATGAAGCTCATCCAGGCTAGAGCAGTTAAAAGGGCCAATTTGGAGCCATGTTCCATATTTGGAATTCATACCGCAAGTATCATAGCAACCAAAGAGCCAATCTGGAGTGAAGCTGTTGAAGGCAACGCCCCTTCCCACCCGCACCGCTGGTTTAGCATAGAGTGGGCGTTTAGCAGCGCTGTGAATCAAACCTGTTGCTAACGCTAGCGGGAGCGACCTCTGGGAAAGAAGGCGCCTGATTTGTCTCTTATTAATGTTCATATCTTGATTTACGGACATAATAGCGAAATTAAAACACCAGGATCACGTAGAGCGGGTTAATACGAACATTTTAAGACCAAAATGACGAGTCTCATTGCAGCAGTTACAAAGAGAGGGCAACAGTTTTCTAATGTAAAGTGAACTGGAGCCAGAGTCGACGGAGCCGGAAGCGCGCCCATGATCACCTCCTATTTGGAACGCGGCGGCTAGCAGGTTAGCTACGTCCATTTATATATACAGTCTGTGGTGGATTTACAGTGAAAATCAGACAACTAGAATCCTGCATGTGTGAACAGCAGGTCTGTCACGATAATGATTATATCGACTTACCTTTTGAATATGAAGCTGGAACCATATTTTTTGGGGGGGTCAGTATTTATCATGTGTACTTTTTTGTTGCACAAAGAAAATGTTTGTTATTTTTTGACAATATGATAAAAGTTTGAATTAACAACTTGTATGACTCATTACAGATGCAAACTCAGTACTAAAGTGTTTCATTCTGCTGTTTATTTGTTGCAGCTCATGATTTTTAACAATATTGTAGATTTAGAATAGTTTTTGTGGTTTAAATCTGCTTTAATATTATCGTTTATCGTCTATATTTACTCCATCAATACAGTGCACTTCAAAATCATGACTGTGACAGGCCTACTGAACAGTCAGAAAGAAATTGGATTACCCGCATCAGACGTAACTGTTTACGTGGCACTTTAGTAATGATGATAACTCCAGAAATCAGATTGTGATCAGATTTTGGCCCATTTTCATTAGATGCATTTGTGATTCTAACAGTCTAACAGTAATAACATTGTAATTAGGGATCGGTTTGTCAAAGTATTTTTCAGCATTAAATTTACTGTCACATATGGAACATTCAAGCCAAAGCAATAACATCTCTATGGAGACAAACAGATGGACTGTGCACCACAAAAGTTACACAGTCCATCTTTAAATGAGTAAAAAATAACATCAAAATATTTGCTATAGCACAACTCAGCTGACTGATTACATAAAGCTATTAGCATTAGCCACAAGGAGAGCGGTAGGACACAGAGAGTCTGCGAATGGATAAAATCAAGATGTAATCAGCACCGGAGAACCAAGTGCGTCACAACACTAAAGTTTTACTACAGCGGCGCAGTGTTAGCGGTAAAACACGCGCGCCGTTTTAACTGTCAGGGGAGGGCGCTGTTTACAGGGCTCCATACAAAACTTAATTAAGAGGATCAAGCAGGTTATGACCAATGGTTAAAGTCAGCCATGGTTCAGAGAATGTGAGTTTGTTTAGACTGAGGAACACACTGCTGCTGTGGTGTATATTACATGAACTCATGCAAATCTCGTTTTTCTTGTACCTACTTTTCTATATTTTTGAATTCATTTTAATCGCAATTTATCATTCGTGCATCTATGTTACTTATCATATTGAAAATGTTTTGTCATTCAGTACTAAACCGTAAAAAGGTTAGAGGTCACGTTTCAATATTAGAACATGTATTTCAGAAGAAGAGGAAAATGATTAAAGAGAAACGTGGGTGACAGGAGCTCAGTTGGTAGAGTGTTTTCCCACTGATCAGAAGGTTGGCGGTTCAAATCCTGCTCTCGACATGAACATCACTTAACCAACCTCATCCACAGTGTCTGCGTGTATTGGTGTTGGTGTGTGTGAATGGGTGAGTGGTTTCTTGATGTAAAGCGAGTGCCTTGAAGGTGGAAAAGCGCTGTATAAAAATGTGACCATTTATTAGATTAGAATGATTAAACTATGAATCTTAACCGAACTAAAACGCAACGCCGCCTTTGATTAGATTTTCGTGTCAATTGAAAACAGCAATTTAAATTTTAAGGTTAGCTCCTTAAAAATTCTACAAAATCATAAAACATTAAGTGAAAATGATTACATAACCAATTTATTTGAAGTAAGCAGTTCATTTATCTATGTTTTTATGAGCTGGGAGTAAAAAAATACACTTTAATGAGCACAGCAGGGTTGAAACACAAGTCCCTCTTCCAGTTACTAATTACTTGTCACTAAATGGTTCAATACTAGTCGGACTTTAACGACCTTTTAAGCCTCCATTTACCAAACGTTAAGAGCTAAGCAACTTGGTAGTGCTAGTATAGTATAGGAAAAGTAGTAGTAGTTAGTCATACGGTAAGTGTAGTAGAATGTAATACTGGTTCCACAATGATACTGCATATATCGCCAATATGTGTTAGCCTAATAGTAGTAGTAGTAGTAGTATAGTAAAAGCAGTAGCATTTAGTTGTAGTACTAACTGTAGTAGAATGTAACACATATTGACAATACTATTAGTAGTAGAACCAGTAATAGCCTAATAGTAGTAGTAGTCTTGGTAGCGTCAGTTGTAGTAGTAATAGTATTGGCAGCAGTAGTAGTAGTAGTAGTAGTAAATGTAATAGTCACAGTTCATTTATTTACGTTTCATATGAGCTACAGAAATCTTGTTCATGTACGTTCTGAAGCTGGACAGCAGGGTTGAACCGCGAGTCTCTTCCAGTTACTAATTACTTGTCACTAAATGGTTCGATACTAGTCGGGCTTTAACGACCTTTTAAGCCCCCATTTACCAAACGTTACATGCTAAGCGTCCTCTCTTACCGTTATAGTAATCATTGAACCTGTCTCCGTCGCCGCTGCTCCCATGATGCATTGCTCCTCAGGCCCAGTACATAATCTGACAGTGGGTGCGCTTACGACTCTCCCGCCTGTCGTTCTAGTGCGTCTCTGGGGGGAAGCTAACAGAAGCTAAAGCTAACATAAGGCACATCTTAAGTGTTACCCCGCGGGCGTCACTTGTCAGCGGCATCGGCGTAACCAGGACCCAACTCCCCCGAGGAGTAAAAACACTGGAGAACACAGAAGAAGAGTTCATGCATGTAGTTACACATTCAAAATCAGAACAAGTAGTAACCTAGTAACCTAGTAGTAGACTAGGTAGACTGGTTTATAGTAATGGTTATGCAGTAATAGAAGAATATATTAGTACCAGAACCACTAATACTCTAATGGTATGGTGATGCGATTTATATGTGAAATATGTTTTTTTCTTCATTATTATGTACTTTTTGGCTGGTGCGACTTATACTCCGGAAAATACGAGTTATATCATGAGTAGTAGTAGTAAGTAGCCTAGTAGTAGTAGAAGCTGTTTTATAGTATTAGTAATGCAGTAATAGTAGAATGTAGTACACACTGGCAATATTATAGTAGAAGCAGTATTGGTAGTATTTATTAGTAATGGTAATAGTAGTATGTTTTTGAATAGTAGTAATAATAGTAGTAGTAGTAGTAGAAGTAGCACTAGTAGTAGTAGTGGCAGTAGTATGCTGGAGTGAACCATGAGGCACAGCTTTTTTCTCACTGGGTTACTCTGGACTAGGATCTCATGAAAAAATAGCAGTAGTAGCAGTAGTAAAATGTCTATATTAATACGAATGAACTGACAGTGATATTGACAATTGTAAAAGCAAATAATATAATCATATAGCATATGTAGTTGGTAGTTGTACTTGTTGTGTTAGTAATGTCATTAGTAGCAGTAGTAGTAGTAGTAACCATATTTGCCAAGAATATACTTTATACTTCAAAATGGGTCCAATACATAAAATACTACTACTTGAGAAATATTGTTTTAAAGCAACATTAGTTTCCCACCTCTTAAAGTAAGTGGACAGTTCAGTTCCAAAATACACTTTGTCAAAACATGTCTGAGGGCAAGTGACAAGATGGCAGGACAAAAATAATTGACTTTTAGATGGAGTTAAGCCTAAAGTCCTTACAGCGTTACATCATACGCCCTGTACTACATTCAGCTGACACAGGTAATCTGCCTTGTTTGTATAACCATCTTTCTTGGACCATCATTAGGATCCGGGGGCCGTCGGACAGAGCCAACCCCAGCGGAGTGAAGGGGCCTCTGGGTACACCCCACCGGGAGCGTGCCTTGTCCGACCTGCTCCTCTTCTGTCAGCACTGCATCTATTATTCACTAATAGCTATGGGCCAAGAGCGCTCAAGACTGGAGACGCTTAGCAGAGCAATGCATGGGGACAATAGGGGAACTTGTAGCAAAATTATAGTTTATTTGTTTAATTCAATGTATGTATTATTTTTTGGTAACACTTTATAATAACTACACCTCAATTAGCCTTAAAAAGGGGAGTATTTTACTTCTGTGGGGTAGTAACAGCTAACACATAACATATTCAGATCACCATGTTACCTTTTATTGTTTTGAAAATGCCAAATATTGCCCGAAAGCAGCGTATTAACATGTTTTATAAGCTGTCTTTTGTTTTTGACAGTCTGAGGCTCTCCTCCCTTTGCTCCCCGCACTAAGTCACCCCCCCTTCAGAGCGCTAACAGGCATGTTTTTGATGAGGGAACAACATTATACCATGGTATCGATTTCGCATAATACCCCCTATTTAATAAATCATGAACAAAGACTTAATTCATAATAAAAGATACACTTTTTTCCATGTATGGTTTTGGTTAGGTTGACAAAAAGTTGGTCAAACAAGCACATAATTAAATTTCAGATAGACTGTAATGGTGCCTTCAGCTCAGGAGTTGTACGGCTTCTTAAAAACCACTGTGGTTGGCAATGCTTTTAAATGTCACATGTCAAAGATATGAAACTAATAGAAATGTTACAACAACATTAGCGATTACTGTCATGTACTTTGATATAAGACACAAGACGTTAAAAGAAAAACTAAATAAAATGCCAGCGATCTATTGCGTTATTCAAAAGATCGCTTCATAAACAAATTAGCCTGATGCAATCTCTATGTAACGTCTACAGCCAATTCAAGCATTGATTTCTCTATTTACAAGAACGCATGGAACAAAATGCACCAGCCAACTTGGATCTGTGGTTGTTAGTGTTTGTGAAGTCAATGCAAGGCAACAGTAAATAGAAATTGCAGTGGTTCAGTGACTGTATTGGGGTAACGCCATTGTGGCTCTAAGTGGCCAAGTTTCCTCAAAGAAATAGGAAAAACCTGTTAGTCAAATGCAACTGCCAATTGTATGCAATGTATTATTCAAAACCTAATGTGCTGCTAATGCTAACAAATATGGTTAGAAAGTTACTATGATTTGCACAATACATCTTGGACATCTACTCGACTACTACTACTACTACTACTACTACTACTACTACTACTACAAACAACAGCTACAGCAGCTACTAATTCGTTTATAAGCACTTTTCACAACTTTCAGAGACCACAGCAGAGTTTTCCGTCACAGTAATACTAACAACAACTAGCATGCTAACTATGCACGTCCTGATTCTTGGACAGATTTTCTAATCAGATGCAGACAGTACTCAGCGGATTTATTTTAGCCCCGTGAGCTGCTTATACAATATATCTGTACTGGGGCAAGACACATTTAGCTTAAATATGTGGGAAAAAATCCGGTCCAGGCCCTTTAATATTGGATTAGTGTTAACTCAATATTGCATTGACTAAACAGGCCTAAGCTAACATGCTAACGTTGCTTGTTTTTGTTGCTAGCCATTTCACCCATTTAAGCCATCTGATGTGACAACTCTTAGCTGCTTTTAAGCTCAAAGACTGATTAAATTCAACAGAGTGAATCAAGTTTATTTCATTTTCCAGGTGGAACTGTCTTGGGTCCATTAGGCACGATGCGGGGACTTGCCTAATTGAATAAGGCCTGTTAGCTCAAATCCAACGCATTTAAGATAAGAGAGACACCGAGAATTACTAGATCAAATTAAATATCTCTTTTCATGTTTATATAAGACGCTACAATCCCTGAGTGTAATCAAAAACCATTGTAGGTTTCTTCCCAGGAAACTCCACTATCCAAAAGCGTGGGACAATTTGCATGTTCCCCCGACTGGCTGGTGTAATTTATCAAAATGATGAATGGTTGTCATATTATAGGCTGATTTGTATAGGCGCTTTGACTAAACACGAGTGCGGGCGCAGGGGGTAAAACCAAGCACTATTATTGGCGAATGAAAGCTAATTAGGATCTCTGTGTTTTGGGGATAACATGATGTAGTGCATGATATTAAAAAGATGGAACAGACAGAAATGCTATGTAGAATAGGGTCACTGGTCAAATATAGCACTGTACGACTAATGCACTAGAAGAAGAACAGACCTCTACCAAGGCACTCACACTTGTTTTCAATGGATCCGCCACTGGACGACTGAGGGTTCACACAGATATAAGGACACATGGGAATATAAAACAAAGTACTACCATTTAATGTTGAAAATCACATTTTATTGTCTAAGGAAAGAG